>CAIGRB010174382.1:35393-54661 GCA_903798255.1 Fraxinus quadrangulata
ATTTTTCACTAATTATATATGTCTATAAAATAAATTAAAAGGTTGGACCAAATTTTTTTAAAAGAATATTTTTTTAAAAACTATAAATGATTCATTGAAACATATAAATTATTGTATACAAGTAATATTAAAATATTATATGTTCAAGTAGTGAGGAATCCATTATTTTTTTTTAGAGTTCCAAAGTCCAATTCCTTTAGATTCAAAAATTTTGTAAGAGAATTTCAAAATCCAATCAAACCAGTTAATCGGGCCGAGTAAATCGTCGGTTAGTCAAATACATTTTTATCAAATTAAAGGGAGTCACGGACAATGTCAAAAGTACGCTTCTTTTCTAAAATTGTAAGTTTAACAAAACCTGCAATGGTGGTGTGCTTAGTAATGGCAATCGAGTCGAGCGGTTCGTCGACTAGACCGCTGACTGGTAAAAAACGAGCCGCTCGTCCCGAGCCGAGCTGAACAGGCCGGCTTGGTAGGCTCTGCTCGTTTTTGACGAGTGGCTCGTCCAAAAATTTTGTTTCCTTCAAAGGTCTAACTATATTAAAAAATAAATAAAAATAAGTGAGCCTCGTGAACCACGAGTAACAAGTCGAACCGAAGCTCGGTTCGTTACAAACGAGCACCAGCTTATATGGGCCGAGCCGGCTCGGCTAGGCCCATTGCCATTTCGGCTCGGCTTGTGCTCGCTCGTGCTTATATGGCCGAGCCAAGCCATCACTAGGCGTGCTGTGAAGTTATGCTACTGTTTGGGTACAATAAAATATATATTTATTAGATTTTGATAAAAATAATAAAATCCGTGAATAAAAAATTGGATCTCATAAAATGTAATTAAAATTAAGAATTATCATATTTACACTGCATTTTTTAAAAATAAATACACCATATTTTAAATATATTAAATGTATTTAATTTTATTCATTATCTCACTTATATTCTTTAACATTTTTTTATAACATTCTTATATTAAATATTTCATTGATTAGAAAATTGTCCTTATCATATTTTTATCCAAAAACGTTGTTAAATGTACTTTAAAATGAGAGTCGAATATTTAATCGAATTTTCACGTTATTAATTATTTTGATTATTTAAAAATAAAATGAACAAATGAATCTTTTTACTTTATTTTATAGAAAATCTTGGAGATAAATCATAACTAAGAACAATTTATATTAATTCGAGAATAAGAACGTCATGAAAAAAGTTTGAGACATAAATGTGATAATTTATAAAGATTGTGAACATTTCATTCAATTAAAATATAGTCCAATTATTAAGAATTGTGGTATTAATATATTTAGTCTAAAATTAATTGTTAATTTTAATTTGAGATTTTTATTAGTTCATAGTCCAACGCCAATATTTATGAAATTATTTTGAAATTTTTTAATTGGATAAAAAAATGAGAAACTGGTGCACGTGGATAGATCTGGCAAGAGAAATAGAAAAGATATTAGCCGTTGGATGTTCCTCGTCTTTCACACCAGACAGCGGACACAGAAATTAATGTAAAGAGACAGAGAGGACACATATTCACGTGCAATTCAATTGTATAGTTCCAAATCAGAATGTCTCTGCCCCTCCCGTCCCCTCTGCTCTTTTCTCTGTTTACACTTCTCCACACGTGTCATTTCTTACCCCGTTTTCAATTTTTTGCCTCCTTTTTGTGTGTGTGTGTGTGTGACATAAACAACCCACTTCGGTTAGATTAAAAATCATACATTTTGACACGGGCATGACACAATGATAAAATAGGAAAATTTTTTACGGAATATCGAATATTCGAATCCCCATGACAAAAGACAATATTTATGTTGAAAGACATATTTTGTAGTGACAAAGTTTGATGCGATTTGTTGCCTATTCGAGAGTTCTGTTTGCACGTTGTAAAGAAAGATATATAGGGAGAAGAATCGTTTTCCAAATATTCGACCCAAGTGTAAATAAGTTATGACCGCATCCGAATTTATGCGGGTGAAGAACCAAGGGGTAAGGTCGCCACTTCTCAAAATTAGTCGGACGAAACTCGGACACTTGAATTATAAAAAAAAATCATATATTTTCATAAAAGTTAACAAAACATATGATTAAAAATTAATAAAAATTACCGTTTATAAAACATAAGGTTAAAAATGAATTTGAGAAAAAATAAATTTTAAAAAATTAAACCTGAACAAGGGAATAGAGAGATGAGTATAATTTCATCGATCTTCAACCTTTTTTTGACAAGGAACCAATAGGTGCACCAGCTAAATCGTTACTTCATCAACTTGGATCGATATATAAAAATTTGAAATGAGATGTGTTTTTAATATCACACCAAGAGTTTAAGAAATACTTGTAAAAAATTTGTCATTGATGATTATTGAATGCACAACAATGATGAAAATTAAGGACTAATTTGCTCACATCTATGGGTTGACGATCAACTTTATACTAGGACAATAGAATGAGAACCAACGGTGATAATTTATATATATTTTTTTGCATTTAACCTTATATAGCCTTAGTAGGTAGAAATGAAAATCTAAATTTTAATTCACGTTAGAATTAACAATTAATTTTAAATATATATTTATTGAATTTTACAACTTTTTAACCATATATTTTATCAATACTAAAAATTTGATTTTAATCTCATCAAATGGAGGGTAGTTGTGTAATAAGAATTTGTTTGTTGGGCCCACAAATCAGATCCTTGTGGATCCTATGTTTTATATTTGGTAAGCTTGGCATATTGCCAGCCCATTGATTGGAGTCTCAATGCAAATTTAAATAAATGCAAATTTCGTTCTCAATTGAAAAAAGGCAATTATAATTTGAAATAAGCAGGCCAAATACCCGGCACCCTTATCTCAGTATTCAGTGAAACTCCTCCCCTCTCTCTCTCTCTCTCTCTCTCTCTCTAACTTCTTCTTCCCACAGATATCTTTCAGATTTCTACTTGTTCATTTCGTCCTCATCAAGATCTAAATTCTTATTTTTAAATACACAGAAAATATGCAGTCAGGTTATGAAATCCCTGGGATCCAACTGCAGCACAATTTCATGGAAGAAAATATGAACCAAAACAGTACTGAGTTTAATTCTCACCAACAATACCATATACTTCAACAAATCCATACCCTACCCACTACCCAACAATTATTCCAAGGCCAGAATCATTTTCAGGCATATTTTCCACACCAACAAAGGAGGCTAAATGAGTCATACTGTGAACCGGGTCAAGAAAATATCAGCAGCTATGTCGGAGGCGGAGATAGTGGTTCAGTACCCTTTTTCCCGGCGAGTTTGACATTGGATTTGAATCATGAGAGTGGCAGAAATAATAAAGAGAGTACTGTTATTATTAACGAAGGAGAAGATGCTTTGTTGCCTGGGAGTGAGCAATATGATGTCCCCGAGACTCCACTGCCAATGCCTCATTGTTGGCAAAACCAAGAAGATTCTGCCATCGAACAACGCTTCTGGTAATTTTCGTGCACTAAATCACAGGAATAATATTGTTCATTTATTACTCCTAATGCAAATTTATACCTGATCATCACTGTTAAAAGTTGCCCTTAATGGAAGTCTAGTCTTTGTCTTCATCTTGAATCAGTAATTGGTACTGGGTCCACGTTGAGGAAGAGGAATCAAATGGAGGGCTTTCTTTATTAAATTTCCCCGTTTCTCTTTTTAAGGTTCTCTTCAGTAAGATTTCGATTTTGATGCTAACCAATGTTATATAGGAAGCCACTAACTGTAGCAGTATCCAACGAGGAGAGTGAGATAGAGGATAAACAAGAACAACTCCAAGAGAATCCGAGAGATCATTGTAAGTATTTTCAGCTGGAACCTCAAATGAACTGTTTAGAGAGAGAGAGTAGACTATATGGAGAGCTTGAAGCAATTTATAAACGTATCGGCACTCCCGGGAGTAATCAAACTGGTTCTGGATCAGTTCATTTGCCTGTAAATACCCATCTGCCAGCGTCGGAGGCTTCTATCGGAGAAGAAGAATCCAAGAAAATGGCTAAAAAGAAAAGAAAAAGGAAGAAAATGAAGGATCAACTGGATTCAATGGTGAATTTTCTTGAGAGTTTAGTTAAACAAATTATGGAACATCAAGAAAATCTTCACTGGAAGTTTACACAAGTAATTGAAAGATTGGATCAAGAGAGAAGAGAAAGAGAAGAGTCTTGGAGGAAGCAAGAACTGGCCAAGTATGAGCGAGAAGCGGCTGCCCGAGCTCGTGAGAAAGCCATTGCAACAAGTAGAGAGGCCGCCATTGTTTCATATTTGGAGAAAATCACAGGTCAAAGAATCAATCTTCCTCCGTTAAAGTCGCAACCAATAATTTCTCAGAATCCATTCTGCACGCAACTCAACTCTACCAGTGAAAGTGACGTTAGAGGGGAAGAACAGATGGCCTAAAACAAAACCCAAAACCTAGATTCAGAATCCATTAATGGAGGGGTTAAAAGGATTGTTTTGGAAGGAGGATAACAAATCAATGGCACCAAATTTATGATTCGAAACGTAAGAAATTCAAAGCAAGTTGAGAAAGATAACTCTTTGGGATTCCATTGACACTTGGGAATATGGATTCTGAAAAGTGGTAAATCTGTGAAGGATGTTGGAAAAGGAGGATGATTAGATGGTGATTATGGATCAATAATGGTTATAACAGCTAAAACATGAAAACCAGCTCTTCTGAGAAATAGGGTTTATTTGCTGACCTTCTTGTTAACACTTGAGTTTTTGCCTTAATTATTTATTTTCACTTTTTAATTTTATGAATTAGTTTTATGATTAATCTCGTTTAGAATTTGATTATAATTTTGGTTAAGACAATTTAACGTGATATAAGTTCTATCGATTTGGTCTTCAAATTTTCTCAATGTTTTTATGAAATTATATGCATTAGATATTCGACCCTTGTTTGGTGGAGATTAAAATTAGTAAATTTTGATTAAAGTTGATTAATTGTGTGATTGGAAAGTTATAAATCCAACAAAATATGTAATATAAATTAATTGTGACTTTGACTTAGCTTCAAATTTTGATTTTAATTCTTACAAAATATGTAATATAAATTAATTGTGACTTTGACTTAGCTTCAAATTTTGATTTTAATTCTTACCAAACAAGAGCTCTATGATAAATGAATTTAGCTCTTGAAAATATGTTACTAATCAACAATTAACTAATTTCACTTTCGAAAAAGCCTTTGCAAGATTAAAAAAACTATATATTCTACTTTAGGTGAATGCATATTTCACAAACAAATTATAATTAGGGTCCGTTTGATAGACAAATGTGGAAAAGAATTTCAATTTCATGTTAGTTGGAAAATAAAAATCTACCAAACCCATAAAAATTCGTTTTCCACGAAAACAAAGAAAATGCAACTTAAAATGATTGTACCTTGAAATTTGGTTTTCATTTCCACATTGCAATCAAACGGTCAAAATGAAATTTATTTTTCTCGAATGTTACATTTTCCATGAAAAATGTGGCAATCAAACAGGGCCTTAACATTATTATTTGGTTCAAAATTTCCCCTAAGTTTAATGGTCAGAACATACTATTCTAGCCAAAGAGCAAGTGTACCAATCTGCTCCACAGCTTTGAAAAAAGCTGCAAAATACCTGAGAGTTTTCTTGTATATTTTTGGCGATCTGAAGAAATGACATCAGCCATTAATGTCCCCACGCTGTACCTGTATGCTTCCCAGTGCTTGGTTGGGAAGAAGAACGATAAAAATTTCCACTCTTCGTTGCCTATTTTTGTGATAATTTCAGTTTCATAATTTCACTGCCAATTTGCGGTCTCTCTCAGTGCCTGTGGTCACAAAATTTCTTGTATAATTACTGTATTATATGTTGTCCGTTTTGGGTTGTCAGTTGTGTGTCTTATTTGGACTGATCGAGTGTTTTTGAAAAAGGAATTTTGTATAGATGTCTTTACATTATCAATTACAAAAAAAAATTGTCACTTTTTCAAGAGGTGCTCAAAAAGTCTTTTCTTGGGTGCAAAATATCCTTATAAATACTTTTTTGGGTGCACTTATTGCTACATTTAATGCTAATTAGCCCCCAGTTTGCCCATATTATTCTAAATTTTAATGGTTTTTGAAAAATATGTAGTTAAAAAATATTTTTTTAAAAAAAATTATGTGTAATATTATTTTATTAAATAATGTGCGATTGATGATAATAGAGAGAAAAATGAATTATAATTTTAATGAAGGTCAAACATGAACTTAATGCCATGATTTGATAGCTAACATGTGTAAGAAAATTCTATGAATATATCTAACATACAATGTGTAATAGAATTGTTAATAAAAAAATAGTTAAAATTATTTCATAATCTTTTTCTATGTAGATGATTGTTAATTTATCTAAAAAAATACAAGTTTTTTTTTTTTTTTTAGTCTTCTCCATTATAAACACAAGAAAGTAATTTTTGATTCATTTTCAAGTTTGAGGGTTAGTATTTATAAATTATTTAGCTTCTGTTTGATACACATTCTTTCAAAATACATTATTTCATAACTCATTTTTAACCACACATTCTTCAATAAAATAATATTTTTCATCATATCAATAACTTTTCCTTACTTTCTAACAAAATATTTCTCATCATATCACCATTTAAACTATACTCTTTTCTGAATAATATTCATCAAATACACATTTACTGTTTTTATCTTATAACTTGCTAGTATAAAATTGTTAAATCTAATGTGCTCATCCTTATTTGCAAATTGTTATTCATTCATTTGGATTGCTTTTGCAAATTTCTTTGAGTGACAACATCATGTATAAAATCTTGTTAAGTATTCCATATTTAATGAAGTATTGTATAAATTCTTTGTGAAGATTTTGTTATTTGGTAATTGAGCATTGATGAACACTTAATGCAATGAAGAATGTATTCCAATCACAGTCATTAAATGATTCTTGTCAGTTGCAAACCGTAAATACGATATTTCAACTGCTGGGCTAGATTGTGAAGACCGATAGTTAAAATGTCGAACTCGACAGTTTGTAAATGTTGGGAATGACAATTTAACGTTCGATCTAATCGATTTACTACTGTTTGGTATTATCTATTCGTAGTTATCACTTGCATGCTATTAAAGTTCGATATATTAATGTGCCGAATGCTTATCATTGGTATCTTGAAATTTTCAAGTATGAGTAATAATCTAAGATTCATTGTCTTGTATAGCGGAAAATTTGTCTATGTAGACGACGAATGAAAGTGGCCGGGAAACAAGATCACTTTAATCCTAGTTCCAAATAATATGACTTTAACATGACTTATGTTACGATTGATGGAGAAACTTACAATATTACGTGATCAAAGAAATGCAAAATGTGACAAACGAGAATGCTAGCAGTCCCCGTACATGAGAACTCGGATAAATATAGCAATTTTTTCTATAAAACTTTAGAATATTTCTTATTTATATAATATTGTGTAAATTATTTGTAAAGATTTGATCATTTGATTGTTGAGCATTAATGAACATACTCAATATTTTATCAAGAATGCCTTTCCATCACACAGTTTAAATGCGATCTCGTTAGAGGCTAACTGCCAAGATAGACGGTTCAAACGTCAGTCTCCATATCTCTAGATTGTTGGGATAGACGTATAGTGCTTGTCTTGACAATTCGATTTTATGTTCATTGATAATTCGATATGCTACACATTACTTGAGAATCAACTTTCGAATTGATATGTACTCCACAATAAACTGTTTTTTCAGACATGAACCTAAATTACACACATCCACAATGATCATAAATATATTTTTCCAAAAATTCTAAAACTACACATGAACATTAAATTATTTAGAAAATTATTCATTTATATACGTAGCGTTCAGTCTAGACAGTTCAAATATAGATCTCAACAGGTTTTCTGACTTTCTCAACAGTTCCACCTGCTACACATTACATAAATTTGCAGATGGAAAGAAATTACATATAAATTACAAAATTTAAGAACATAAAATCAATAAATTATTGAGAAATTAAAACAATATTTGATGATGAGGGTTATGGACCAAAGTGGGAAGAACCTTTGAAACAAGGGCAGCAACTGGGACGTTGATTGCGGATTCAGCTAGACTTTGGACCGTACTAGGTGGAGCTAAGGTGGCAACGATGGGGGAATGGTTTCGTGAACTTAGCTTGCTAGCCAAAAGCATGATTTATTTTACCTTTTCAGTTTTTGTCTCAGATTTTGTCCCACTGCCAAATAAAATCAACAAAAAAAGTTATAAGCTAAAAACTAAAATAATCAATCCATAAATTCAAGGCTGATAGTAGACAACAAATTAAACCTGATATCAGTTTCTTTTGAAGGATAATGGGCGCGTTGAGTTTTTCATGGGTTAGAGTTTCAGATTTCTCCATTATTTGGAAAAAAAAAAAATTCATCGTCTCTGTTGCTGGTAGAGCTCATTTTGTCAAAAAAATGAAAAAAACAATGGATGAGGAGGATGTGAGGAAGAAGAGAAAATCTCTGNTGGGTTGTGGGTTTAGTACATGGGTGGGGATGGATTTGGGATGATGTTTTCAACTTGTCAAATAAAAAATCAAAAATGTGGCATTTCTGTAAATGCCAATAAAAAAAGTGATAAGGCATGAAATTTCATCTTTCGAAAATTAACCGTGTAAGGTCGAATTTACTTGGTAATGAACCACACGATTACAACATATAGTGGGTGAATTAGACACACCAATCTTAGGAACGGAGTGGAGTGTAGAAATCGTAGTCGAGATAACAGTTTGATTAGTGCATTAGCAAGCTCGTCGCGCGTAGTCACATGAAAGACACGAAGTGTACCGCTTGCTACTTTGTCATGGTTGGAGTCATAATCAATGATGACATGCTTCATCTTCGAGTAAGAGACTAGGTTAGCACACATATGTGGTCCCAGTGTTATCATGGTAAATGGTCGACAGCTGACTAGGTAGGAAATCAAGCTCATGAAAGAGAGAACAACCAACAAAGTTCAGAAGTAATGGAAGCAACAGTCCTATATTTAGCTTCAACATAGCTATAAGACACTATTTGTTGCTTATCGGAAGATTAGGAGCATTAGGCCGTGGTAGATACACAATTTCCCGTGTCGGCTGCCCAATTGGCATCTGAGAAGGCATGAAGTGATTGTTGACGAAGAAGAATTCCAAGTGTCTTAAGTACCTTTAAGGTAACGAACACATGTTAGTCGATGCCTGATGATTCTCAGTAGGCTATTGCATGAATTGAGAGAGACGGTCGATGAAGAAAGCAATATCAAGTCAAGTGAAGGATAAATAATGGAACTATTTTTCAATTTAACTAGGCTGAAACAAAATCAAGTGGGATTGAAGATGTACCATTTCATCTATCTAATGTCTTAAGCCATTCGCAACACAATGACTTGGGGAAATTATATTGTATTCATTCATCCTTTGGAAGTTGAAGAGTTTAACAAAATAATTTATGTGAAAATGTTGACAATTGAAAATAATTGGATAATTGAGTGATTAGATGTGTTGACCCCGAAAAAATGAATCAACAGATACCGAACCTATTCTTGTCACGTCAAGTACGATTTCGGCGCGCTTTTATTGGAATAACGACGGTAGTTGGTTGGGAATGAGCGCGGGAGACACTTTCCGGCAAGGAAAGAGACGAAAGTGTCCTGACTCCGACAAGTAGAACAAGAGGCAATCGCGCAAAAAACGATCGCTGGATAGAAATTCAACTAATCTATATAGTCACCAAATAGGAATATGTGGAAGGACAGATAAAAAGCATATATAAGTTTCTATATTGCATGTTGGAGTTTATAGGAAATTCTTGAGAGTTTGTGTATATTTCAAATTTACGATTGTCTATTTTCCAATCCATGATCCAACCCTTATGAATTACATGAAGACCCTATTTATACTACATTGGCCGACGTGGTGTCCGTTGGATCAGAACCACGTGGTCTTATCTCCTTAATTGGGACATCACATCACCGTTTATTCAATACAATTAATGTTTAACAAGAGCTCTGCCGTTCTAGTTGTAGACTGACACACGACACCCTTTATTACAGATATCACATCAATCACTTGTAAAAGATCTCTAAATCTGTCATAGGGAACAACGTCGGCTTTAACGTGGACCAGGGTCAGCTTTGGCTCGGGGACCTCTAGCGGCTTGAAGGGACTTCTGCTTCGGCATCGAAGGACCTCAACCGGACTTGTTTGAAGGACCTCTTTCTTAACTTCAACTTTGTCAACTCTTCTCCTTAACCTAACTGACTTTTCGGCTAGCTTCTTGTCCACGTGGACTAGCTGCCTACGTAGCTCTCCACGTGGCAGTTCGAACAGTGCCTCGAAATTGGAGAATAACAAGATGCTTTATCGATTGAAACTATCAACAGTGTGAAGGATAGTATTAACCAACTAAACATGAAATAACCCATTATTCTGGTTGGCCCAAGTTCCTACAAAACGCAACTGGTTTGATCATTAACTGAACAGAATACCGCATAATATATTTAAATATTATCAAGTTGGTCAAAGTACCGCTCGAGATTATGAATAAAGCCATTTGTACAATTTTTGTTAATAACTCTGTTGAAAATTCATGTGTTGTTAATATCTGTGTGGTTGATTTAAAAATAATTTTTAAAATGGATTGTGTAGATTCCTACCAACTCATAATTATCAACAAAGTTGTCAAATATAGTTGTACTTGTAGCCATGTTCCTATATTATTTTATCTCGTAGAACAATAAAAGGAAAAGGAAAATGACTTCTGGAGCCTTATCCTTAATTATTGTCACTAATATTGACTAACAATGTAATTAAATTACAGCCAGTAATATTTTGTTTCCCGGAGGAGGGATATCTGTAGGAGTTTGAGTTATGTCAACTTCAAATGGCCACATGTATCTGTCTGGTTTCTCATTTCTTGCTAAACTCCAATCATAAAGCCTTCTCTCCTCTACTGAAGATAATATAGAATGTGATTCCTGACCACAAAAAATTACGTTATTCAAAATATGTTTAGTCAGGAGGATTAAAAAGAACATGGAGATTTAACTCTTAAGAGCTCCAACTCCTTGCTAAGCTCTTCTTCAGATAAACCCTTGTTCATCACTTCTGCAACCTTGTTCTTGTACTGAACTGTAACCTGCAAGATATGAATATTGGGTGGGTGAAAACTGCAAACTTGGTTTTTCCTTTATTGCTTAATTATGTTGAAATTTTAAGGACCTCATCATATGAACACGCCTTTCGAAGCCCAAGTCTCCCATAGTGGTCTGCATCAGTAATTGCTGCACTCTAAAGAATACTTCGTTAACCAACTGTACGCTCCGGATATGGTGACAATTTTACTGTTATGTATAAGTGAGATGAAAATAATAACGGTCACTCAAATAAAAACATTGGTGTTTCAAGGTGAAATCTCGAGTCAATGTGGTATCGATACTCCAAAAAGTTCAAACCAGCAATATATCCGTCTAAGGTTTAAATGAGTTTGTCAGATTTGAAGCCCAACTAAGACTTAGATTAGCCAAAATATATATCTTCAACAAATCAAAAAGGGAACAGGAAATGAAAATATCCAATGGTCGATGTTAATTACTTACCAATACCACGAATAGCCTTTTCGACATTAAGAGCTGATATCAAAGATGGAGGCCCTTTTAGAACTTCGACTGGCATCTCCCACTCTGGTTCGGCCTCTGTTGTGCTTTCAGCCGTCAAATCATCGGCGGAGCTTCTACAAATGAGTAATTTTCTTGGAGCAAAATATGTAGGAAATGGACATGAAATTATGTTGTAACATTTTGATGGCTCAAAATTATGACAAGCAAAATAAGCAGTTGCTGAGGTAGTGGTGGACGAGATCATGTTTATAGCATTCATTCTATGACTTAAATTTTGTGAAATTAATTTGCTTCTTTTAGTTGTAGTTTTTTACAAAGTGGATAACGCTAAAGTCTCTTATTACCAAACAAACATTATCCTTAAGGTTGTCTTTAAAGTGCCAAGAGCTACATATAATTTATATTTTAAGTTTTTTTATCCGCTAAAAATAATAAAAACAAATTTTAAAATCTTAATGTCAATACATGGCTAATATCTGTTTAAATTCTATGATATGATTGCAAAAAATTTCTTGCTTTACTAATTAGTCATACTCGATTACTCAATATCATCCTATATGCTAGTAAAACTCATTTAGAATATGTAAAATGTGTGGATGGCAAGAAATATTCGATTTTCTGCCCATGAAAATGCGTCTTTCTTGTTGGCGTGAGTAGAATAATTATAGGACTTAATTAGGAAATCTTCCCTGCATAGTAAACCCTTATTCTACCCTTTATATTTGCCTAAAAATTTGGCATTACCCTGTATATATAGACGGCTCTCCCTATTTATTTTGTAAACTTTACAGTGGAAAAGATATCAAAAAAAGGAAATAAAAGATTTGTAAGGGCTGACATAGTATCAGAGCCATACGATCTCGGGATACCTATCTTTCTCTTGTTTTAGCACAGTTTTTTCCACCCTTATGGCAGCCATCGGAGACAGGACCCCCTCGGTCGACCAACCACCAAATACCGACACCACCTTTACAGAATTTACCTATAAACTGACTGAAGCTTTGAACAAAGCTCAGAACCCGACTGCAACAGAATCTTCTACCACTCAGATTGGCATAAAATTAGATGGTTCCAACTATGCACTTTGGTCCCAAGTTGTCGAGATGCATATCTCCGGCAGAGACAAGTTGGGATATATCAATGGTGATACTCCGCAACCATCCCCAACTGACCCATCCTTTCGTAAATGGCGCACCGAGAACGCCATAGTCAAAGGATGGCTCATCAACTCCATGGATTCATCATTGATAGGGAATTTTATCAGATTTCCAACTACGAAAATGGTCTGGGACTCCATTGCCTCTACCTACTTTGATGGGAATGACACCTCCCAAGTTTACGACCTTCAAAGACGTGTGAGTCGACTGCACCAAGTTGGAGGCTCTCTTGAAAAATACTATCTTGATCTTCAAGGATTGTGGCATGAAATCGATTTCCGTCGTCCCAACCCTATGAAATGCCCAGATGATATTAAAAAATATAATACTTTGCTCCAGGAAGAAAGGGTGTATGTTTTTTTGGACGGGTTCGATGATAAACTCGACCAAATAAGGAAAGATGTGCTTCAGTTGCAGCCTTTCCCAACCGTAGAGCAAGCATTTGCACTGGTTCGCCGAGAGACCATCCGCCAAGCTGTGATGAATGACAGCAACCCTGATGAAACTCTTAGAGCGGTTCTAGCATCTAGGAGTATTAAATTTACCCCCTCTGTTCAATCTAAAACGGATGGCAGCAAAAAAAACCGCCAAAGACTCGGACCCTCTTTGATGGACATAAATGCTCACATTGTGGAAACAGGAATCATAACCGTGACAACTGCTTTCAACTTCATGGGTACCCTGATTGGTGGCATGAACTCCAAGCAAAAAGGGGGCAGGATGGTGTGGGTTCTGAAAAAAAATCTGATGCTGGGAGAGTAGGTACAACATCAATTGCTACTACAGATTTGCATCTTACTCTCATTCCACCCGAGTCCACGCAAGCCGACACTTCCTATGCAAATTTAGGTAGTGCTTTTGCATCTTTCTGTGCCCCTAGAGATAATGACAGAGATCATTGGCTCCTTGATTCCGTTGCCACGGACCACATGACATTTGATGAAGCAGATTTTACAACAACGTCATCACCAAAAAGAACCATAATTGCTAATGCAAATGGCGTAATCTCCCCAGTAACAGGGGCTAGTTCTGTAACTCTGTCTCCTTCTCTACAATTATCTAACACATTGCTTGTTCCATCACTCTCTCATAAGCTATTATCTGTTAGCCAAATTACAGCAGAAAAAAATTATGTTGTCATAATTTAACCCAATTTTTGTCTTATCAGGGATATTCTCCCCAATGAGATAATTAGGCGTGGTACTAAGAGAGGAGGGTTATCCTCCAAGTTCTGTAACTCTGTCTCCTTCTCTACAATTATCTAACACATTGCTTGTTCCATCACTCTCTCATAAGCTATTATCTGTTAGCCAAATTACAGCAGAAAAAAATTATGTTGTGCTAATTTATCCCGATTTTTGTCTTATCCAGGATATTCTCACCAATGAGATAATTGGGCGTGGTACTAAGAGAGGGGGGTTATACTACATGAATGATTTCAGTGTAGGCCAAGCACATCACATGCACCATTTCCTTGGACCCAAGGAACAACAGATTTGGCTATGGCACTGCCGGTTGGGTCATCCATCCTTTAGCTACTTAAAGCATTTATTTCCTGATTTATTTTCTCAATTGTCGATTTCTAAATTCAAATGTGATACTTGTATTTTGGCCAAGAGTCACCGAACTAGCTATCCTTTGAGCATGAATAAATGTAACACCCCATTTACTTTAATTCATTCTGATGTGTGGGGTCCATCGCCTATCTCTATTGGATCTGGTATACGGTGGTTTGTGATATTTGTTGATGACTGTACAATTATGACATGGTTATATCTGTTGAAACACAAAAATGAGATACTAAATGCATTCCAAGCATTTCATAACATGGCTCGTACTCAGTTCTCGGCACAGATTAAAATTCTTCGCTCGGATAATGGTGGTGAATATGTCTATCACCACTTCCAAGATTATTTTCGAAAGAATGGTCTTCTTCATGAGACCTCTTGCCCCCAGACCCCCCAGCAGAATGGGATCGCTGAGTGCAAAAATCGACATATTCTTGAGATTGCCCGGGCACTACTACTTGGTGCCCATGTACCCCAGCACCATTGGTCAGATGCTGTCTCCACAGCCGTATACTTGCTTAATAGAATATCGTCAAAAGTGTTAAATTTTAAGACTCCTCTTCAGGCTCTCTCTGCTCGAATTTCTCTACCAACGACATTAATGATTCCTCCTAAGATCTTTGGATGTGTAGCATTTGTCCATCTACATAAGAATCAACGTACTAAGCTCGACCCATGTGCACTCCGCTGTCTTTTCTTGGGATACGGTGTCCATCAGAAAGGGTATCGCTGCTATGACTCCTCTACTAAGCAAACTTACATCACCATGGATGTTACATTTCTGGAATCAGATGCATTTTACCCATCCTCGGCAACCCTAATAATATCCCTGAGGTAATTATCCCTTCCACTCCTCCACACACTAATAATACATATATTTCTGCTAGGTATACTTTACCTTTCAGGCACAATCGAGGCAAACCACCAAATAGATACTCTCCTGATGAGGAGAAACGGAGTACAATGTACCCAATTGCCAATTATGTCTCAACCAAGAAGCTACCCGAGCCACTCAAGACATTTGCATGCAAATTGTCCTCATGCCATGTTCCGACTAGCATTCAGGAAGCTCTAGCTAACCCAAAGTGGACTCAGGCTATACAAGAAGAAATGGTGGCATTACTGAAGAACAAAACATGGACTCTAACCTCACTACCAAAAGGGAAGAAAACTGTGGAATGCAAGTGGGTGTTTTCTATCAAACATAAAGCAGATGTGTCAATTGAACGATACAAAGCACAACTTGTGGCAAAAGGATATACAGAGACGTATGGAGTAGATTACCAGGAGACATTCTCACCAGTGGCAAAATTGAACACAATTAGGTTTCTATTGTCTCTTGCAGCAAATCTGGATTGGCCACTACACTAGTTCGATGTAAAGAACGCATTTCTTCATGGAGATCTTGAGGAGGAGGTGTATATGGATGTCCCACCAGGCTATAAGGCTTCATCAACCAACAATGTTGTTTGTAAATTGGAGAAAGTGCTATATGGATTAAAGCAATCACCTCGAGCCTGGTTTGGGAGATTCAGTCTTCCAATGAAAAAATATGGCTACGAACAAAGTAACTCAGATCACACTCTCTTCTTAAAACATTGACTGGGGAAGGTAACAGCTTTGATAGTCTATGTGGATGATATGATCATTACAGGAAAAGACGCTGAAGAAATACCTCGACTTCAAAAGAAGTTGGCAACTGAATTTGAAATGAAAAACCTAGGAGGACTCAAGTATTTCTTGGGAATTGAAGTTGCTAGGTCACAATGAGGTATATTCCTTTCGCAACGGAAGTATATATTAGATTTGTTATCCGAGGTAGGAATGTTGGAATGTAAGCCTGCAGATACTCCTATCATTCAAAACCACAGACTCGGTGAGCATCCTAACCAAGTACCAACAGATAAAGGAAGGTACCAGAGGCTAGTTGGGAAGCTTATTTATCTCTCACATACACGTCCAGATATAGCCTATGCAGTGAGTGTCGTAAGTCAATATATGCATAACCCGAGTGAGAATCATATGGATGCTGTGATCCGAATACTTCGGTACTTGAAGTCCTCTCCTGGAAAGGGACTTATGTTCACAAAAAATAAACATCTACAAATTGATGGTTTTTCAAATGCAGATTGGGTAGGGGATATCAAAGATAGAAAGTCTACTTCAGGCTACTTCATGTTTGTTGGCGGAAATCTTATTACCTGGAGGAGTAAGAAACAAAAAGTGGTGGCATTGTCAAGTGCTGAAGCTGACTTCCGTGGAATGGCTAAGGGATTGTGTGAACTCCTATGGCTTAAGAAGTTGTTGACCGAACTTAGAATAAACATCACCTCAGAGATGAATCTTTTCTGGGACAATAAGGCCGCTATTGCCATTTCTCAGAATCCCGTTCAGCATGATCGTACCAAGCATGTGGAAGTAGATTGTCATTTTATCAAGGAGAATCTCGAAGCTAAAATTATTCGATTTCCTTTTGTAAAGTCCGAAAACCAGTTGGCCGATGTACTTACTAAAGCTGTATCCAGCAAAGAATTCCACAACTCACTCTCCAAGTTGAACATCCAAGATTTGTATGCACCAACTTGAGGGGGAGTGTTGGCGTGAGTAGAATAATTATAGGACTTAATTAGGAAATCTTCCCTGTATAGTAAACTCTTATTCTACCCTTTATATTTGCCTAAAAATCTGGCATTACCCTGTATATATAGACGGGCTCTCCCTATTTATTTTGTAAACTTTACAGTGGAAAAGATATCAAAAAAAGGAAATAAAAGATTTGTAAGGGCTGACATTTCTATTATACTCTACAAGGATGAACGTCACCTCGATAGAACAAATTGTCATAGGACTCACTAACTTTCTTCTTCACCATTATTTACATATTATAACCTATACATATACTGTTATTTTTTTAATTCCCGTTTTAAATAATTACATTCGAGTTAAAATGGAGGAGGAGGAAGAGGAGGAAGCCTCAACCTCATTTTGCAAGTTTCTGAACAAATAGAGAAGGGTTACGTCATCGTATCACTTGTTGTTTAGTAAGAAAAATGATGGGATTGTTTCACACCTGATTATCGACCTTATGTCAAAAGTGAACACATCATTACTTTGTAGACCGTTATAAAATAAGGTGGAGGTTATGACGCAATACCAAAGACACAAAAGTATGAAAACGAGCATTTGACTCTAGCTCTAGGAATCAAATTTAGAAACGTAATAAAGCCCCTTGGTCGTAGGATAAAGGGCCAAGCATTAATGGAAATTCCGGCTACAAGCCTTGAACCATTAAATAATGCTAATTGGGCTGTGCAAGTCCATTGTTTGACAGATGTTTGCTATTAAGCTTGATATGTAATAAAATAAACAATTCCAAATGTACTATAATTTTTAATTAATATTTGAGATACTATGTGATGCTTCCAAAAAATCGCACTTGTGTGATTTCCGAGCTTGACAATCGAGAACGAGCAGGAACGAGGTCTTCCGGTACCTGAAACAAAGGCGACGAGGTGTGTCGCAGTGCACTCCTAGTAGGATTTGTCATCCTTATTTCAAGGAGTGATTATCGGGGTAAGTGTTTGGTTAAGACAAGAACTCCTTTGGGACCTAGGATTCCTTGAATGGGATGATCTGGTAAGGTTGGAGCTCATTGTTGAATTAGCTTAGTCATAGGATTTCGTGAGGATAATGCTCCTGGCACACAATGTTTGAGGACATAAGACAATTCCCGACGACCCTATGCTCGAGGACTGTTGTGAGTAATTTGCGTAGAAGTCAGTGTATGTGCTCGAGAATCGGGCGACATGAGGTCGAGCATTACCACTGGACACCGTGCAATGGCGCTCGAGAGAGAGGTTAAGGCCATGCTCGAGCTTTCACACCCGACGAATTTTGACTATATCACTGGCCCCCGTGCAACAGTGCTCGAGATATGAGGGTTGGTTGTAGTATCGTCGGGCTACCTCATGCTGCTCATGCTCGGTTTTTACATGGCTGAACGCTCAAATCATTAATGACGTAAGCCCTATGTAAAAAAAAGGGTAAAGCCCAGGCCATGATGAGTGACACGTGTCGTAATCCAACGGTTGGAGGGGTGACTCTTGGTCTTCCCTCTTTGAGGACTATAAATACCTCCTTTCCATTTCACTTTTTACCTTTTCACTCTCAGTAACTCCTTTTGCCCTCTTCGAGATCCAGTAGTAAGGTAAGAGCTCGAGAACTTAAGTTATTTCTTTTTGAGTGATTTTAATATAGTATAAGATGTCGACTAGTGATAGCACTAGGTCGTCTTCATCTTCGGGAACAACTCCTGACGACCAGGGGGACTCGATCATACCCATGACCATTCCCATAAATGTTCAACCCCGAGCTCAAGAAATCCCGACCCTATTTACCTATCCCGATCAACCCTGTAGATTTAAGGAGCACCTAGCAATCCTGAGTGCTCGAGAATATGGCATAATGCCGGGTTGTGACATTAGGTCACCCGAGCTTGGGGATGGTCATGGCTCGAGATGGGAAGTTTGTAATTTTTAGGGATTCCTTGAAAGGAGGGTTTAGGTGGCCACCCCTTCTTTGTGTCCCTTTTGATCGAGTACAACATGTGCCCGGGGCAGTTAGTGCCGAATGGGTGGAGGATGCTGACTTACTTCTTCATAGCTTGTAGATACCTAGGCATTGTTCCATACGTCGACCTCTGTAAGATGATCTTCGATTTAAAGTAGCTTCATCAGAATTTGTGCTTTGCCTAAGTTTTATCCCGATGAGGGTTTAGGATCCGGAAGATGCCTAGCTCATTGAAAGGATGGAAGGAGAAATGGTTCTACGTTATACCTCAGGATGCTGACCTTTCCTTTAGTCCTCGGTGGGGGTTTC
>CAIGRB010174427.1:6533-43035 GCA_903798255.1 Fraxinus quadrangulata
TTGTGTATTGAATAGTTTTGAGACCAATTATCGAAAAAGTTTCAAAAACCAATTCACCCCCCTCTTGGTTAGTTATCCTTAGGTTATTAGAATCAATTTCGAAATGAATTTGTTATCCACGCGTATGCTACGTCTCTTCTTGCATGCGTCTGGCCTTTCAAATTTCAAGTTTTTATTCTTGTAACTTTGATTTAAAGGCGCCCACCATGTGTTCGGTTTTTTGCTTGATATATAATGAGATGATTTCATTGATTTGGACTTTGGTTTCTCTCTTTTGCCTTCTTTGTTGACTGTTGATGATTGTATATAGCTTATTGATTAATTTGATGCAAAGAAAAGAAACTATCGATTAATTTAGGAACTGACCTGGTAGTCTAGTATATGACAAATTGACAATAACAACAGCAGCTTCTCTACCTCTACCTTTTGCGGTGCATTAGTGCTTGCTTGTTCAATGGTTATAGTAGGCTGGTAGCAGCTAGCAGCAACCTGTAAATTGTGGTCTAGCCGTCAAGGCGATTCATTCCTGCTTGGTTCAATGAGTATGGTGATTGGTTAGAATATAGTACAAGTAAGAATGCTGCATTTTGCTTATATTGTTATCTTTTTGGACCAAACAATGGGGAATAAGGAGGTGGTAATACTTTTATGAAAGAAGGGTTCCATAATTTTAAAAAGAATGATAGACTTGGAGTTCATGTTGGAGACGTCCACAGTGCACATAATCAAGCTCAAAGCAACTGTAAAGCCTTGATGAATCAAGAGCGACGTATTGAGACAGTTTTCTTCAAGCAGTCAAAACAAGCATGGAGTGTATATCGAATTCATTTGAATGTATCAATAGATTGTGTTCGACTTCTTTTACGTCATGGACAAGCTTTTTGTGGTCATGATGAGTGTGAAGAGTCGAATAATCAAGGTAACTTTATTGAACAGTTGAAACTTCTAGCTAATCATAATGAAGGGATTAAGGCAGCCAGTCACTTTGAAAAATGCTCTAAAAAATCACAAACTAACATCACCAAAAATTCAGAAAGATATTGTAAGTGTTGCAGCTGTTGAAACGATTGATGTTATCATCAAAGATATTGATGATACATTCTTTTTAATTTTAGTTGATGAATCTTAAGATATCTCAATGAAAGAGCAAATGTCTATTGTTTTACGTTATGTGGATAAGACGGGACATGTTGTTGAACGTTTTATTGGGATTGAACATGTTTCTAGTACTACAACTCTACCACTTAAAGCGGCTATAGATAAATTATTTTAAAGAAATGGGTTGAGTATATCTAGACTGCGAGGTCAAGGTTATGATGGGGCGAGTAATATGCAAGGTGAGTTCAATGGTCTCAAAACACTTATTTTGAAAGAGAATACAAGTGCCTTTTATATTCAACGTGTTGCTCATCAACTTCAATTAACTCTTGTAGCCATAGCAAAAAAGTATAAGAAAGTCCCGTCACTCTTTAATTTGGTTTCTAGCGTGGTGAATATTGTTGGGGCTTCTTCTAAATGTTATGATATTTTTCGAAAGAAATAAGAAGCTACAATTTCTGAAGCACTCATTAATGGTGAGATGTCAAGTGGATGGGGTCTTAATCAAGAAAGTACTATTGCGCGTTTTGGTGATATACGTTGGGGATCGCATTATCGTACTTTGATTAGTTTGATTTTGATGTTCTCACCTATAATTGATGTCAATGAAATGATTTCGGTTGATAGATCAACACGTGAACAAAGATGTGATGCTGATAATTTATTGGACTCAATGCAGTCATTTGAGTTTGTGTTTAATCTACATCTCATGAGAACCATCTTGGGGATTTCAAATGAATTGTCTAAGGCATTACCAAGAAAAGATCAGAATATTATAAATGCCATGAGTTTAGTGACGGTATGCAAACAGAGACTTCAAGAGATGAAGGACAATGAGTGGGATTCTTTTTTGGATGAAGTCACTTCTTTGTCAAATGCATAATATTGATGTTCCTGATATGGATAGTGTGTTTTTACACCCAGATCGCTCAGGGCGTAATACTGAAGAAATGACAAATTTTCATCGCTTTCGTGTGGATTTATTTTATTTTGTCATTGTTATGCAATTTCAAGAATTGAATAATCGTTTTTCTGAGGTAGGTACAGAGTTACTTCTTTGTTTAGTATGTTTATGCCCCGATGATTCATTCTTTGCTTTTGACAAAGATAAATTAATTCGTCTTGCTAAGTATTATCCTAATTTTTTTTTTTCAAAAGTACAGCTCATGGCATTTGATAATCAACTTCGAAACTATATTGTTGATATGCGCTCTAACAAAGAATTTGGAAAATTGAAGGGACTTAGTGAACTTGCACTACTATAATTGATGTCATTGAAATGATTTCGGTTGATGGATCAACACGTGAACAAAGATGTGATGCTGAAAATTCATTGGACTCAATGCAGTCATTTGAGTTTGTGCTTAATCTACATCTCATGAGAACCATCTTGGGAATTTCAAATGAATTGTCTAAGGCATTACCAAGAAAAGATCAAAACATTATAAATGCCATGAGTTTAGGACAGTATGCAAACAGAGACTCCAAGAGAAGAAGGACAATGAGTGGGATTCTATTTTGGATGAATTCACTTCTTTGTCAAATGCATAATATTGATGTTCCCGATATGGATAATGTGTTTTTACACTCAGATCGCTCAGGGTGTAATACTGAAGAAATGACAAATTTTCATCATTTTCGTGTGGATTTATTTTATTTAGTCATTGATATGCAACTTCAAGAATTGAATAATCGTTTTTCTGAGGTAAGTACAGAGTTACTTCTTTGTTTAGCATGTTTATGCCCCGATGATTCATTCTTTGCTTTTGACAAAGATAAATTAATTCGTCTTGCTAAGTATTATCCTAAATTTTTTTTCAAAAGTACAGCTCATGGCACTTGATAATCAACTTCGAAACTATATTGTTGATATGCGCTCTAACAAAGAATTTGGAAAATTGAAGGGACTTAGTGAACTTGCACTGAAGTTAGTTGTGACCAAAAGAAATAAAGTGTATCCGTTAGTTTACATGCTTCTGACTTTAGGATTAACTCTTTCAGTTGCTACTGCTACAGTTGAAAGAATATTTTTTGCTATGAATATTGTGAAGAATCGACTGCGCAATCGGATTGGAGACCAATGGATGAATGATAGTTTAGTTGTGTACGTTGAAAAATATGTATTTAATGAAATTAGTAACGAGACTATTATACAGCTTTTTCAAAGTATGAGAAGCCATAAGAAACAATTGTAAAAAAAATATTACATTTTGAATATTATCTTTATTATCTAATTTGAAATTATTTTTTACGTAATTCTGTCTCACTCCCCCTGAAACATAATCCTTGGTCCACCCGTGCTTATTATCCACTATTTCGTAAAACTCATTACTCTTCTTAATTTTGATCTTTTCCTAATGAGAATTGAGAAATGGCGACAAAATAAGTAACTTAAAAGTAAATTTCACTTCTAAACACAACCATACATACATCATCAGAGTGTGCAATTATCCATGTGTGGAACTGCAAAAGCATAATAGGATTTCAAGAATCTTGTCAAACTTGCAATACAAGAACAAGACATAGCCCAAAAATTCCGGAAGTTTTCAACATTTTAAGGGTATCTAAGGAGTGTTTCTGTCCAATTTTTATAGGAAAAATTAACTTATCTTTCCTTTATACAAGAATCACTTTCTCATAATCAGAAATTTTATCTTTCCCATTAAATTGCTTTTCTTTTCTTTCCATGTATGAACAATGAGTGTTTTGGAAAAGCCTAGAAAAGCCTTTGTACAATTAAACTTCATATTGGTAAAAGATATTGATTCTCACTAATATCATTTACCTAGAGTTATTGTATAGGTTTCTAAAAGCGATTAAAGTTAATCTCTCAATTTAAAAGTTGATCACTTTGATTTCCAGTCAAATCGTGGTTGATAATTCAGGATTTCATAGTTGTTTACCTAGACTTTATTCTATAAGTTTTTGAAAGCGATTAAAGTGTCTACGAACTTAAAAGTTAATTACTTTGACCTCCGATTGAATTGATGTTTCTCTAAATTTGAAAAAAAAAAAAAAAGCAAATATATATGCTTTTCTTTTTCATTTGTCCTACTCTTTGTGGGTATTGAGGAGCATGGACATGACAAAAAAACATAACTTTGCTATGGAACTCTGAGTAATCACCTTATCTATGGACCGTAGTGTATGCTTGGTAAAATTTTTTGAAGATTATTAGTTGTGGGTCTTACGAAATGTGTGAATAGAAAGTGAATAATAGTTGTGGGCCCAGAGAATAGGTAGATAAAAATGGAAAAGGGCTTTGCCAAGCATATTAGAGTGTGTTAAGGCTAGTCAACATTATGTCTTTGTTGTAGAAAATTAGAAGTGAACAGTCTGCTAGTTTCTTTAAGTAATCAAAGTGAAAGGGTGATATGATGATACATAATAGCAGTGACCATTTATGTTGAACATGTATCTTTTAGTCGATTTAGATTGAATCCCCAGAAATATGTCTACAAAAACCTTGTTTGCTCGCGACAAAATTGTGAACTCTGGTTTTCATTTTTTCGTTTACTGAATAAATTACTTGACTAAAACTAACAGCTTCCACTAAGTTACTTCACTTTTGAGTTTTGAGTGATTGCATTTTTACTACAAGATTTTAGGAAAGGGGGGTTAAGAAGATTATCATACTAGTTTATTTTTCACTTACTCTATTTGTTTTTTAAAGCGATTAAAGTTAAATCCTATTTAAAACACTTTCATTTACACTATTTTTTTCTTCAAAATGTCACAAAACACGTGTAGACTTCTTTTTTCGTTTGTACTAATCTAGTAAATTTTCATTGAGGAGCATGGACATGACATTTAGTCAAGCAGGTATGCTCTTGTATCTTGTAAGGATGCAATCAAACATATCATTGGCATGAAACACCTAAAGTTATCACCTTATCTGCGAGACTTAATAAAGTCACATGGGTTGGATAAATCTTTGCGATGATACGAATATTCAAAAAGTTAAAAAGTGAATTAAATAAGTATCTAAAATCCGAATAGTTTAAAACCATGCAATGCATTTAGTTGCAAAATCATCTTCGTGAAATATAAACACTTGAAAGAATTAATGACACATTTTTTATACTAAAGTTTCGGATTCTCAGGTGGCAAACTTTTATTCTTGCCTCATCAGGATTTTATTTTCACTATATTTTAGAGTAAAATAACAATATATGAAATCAAGTGACAAAATTTAAGAGATCAATATAGTCGACTCTAAAATTATTCGAAAACAAAATTTATCTCTAGAACAGAATATATATCAAAATGAGTGCAAATTTTCTAGCTATTATATGAATGAATGAGCACCCTGGGATGTCCCTAGTTAGATTTAATGCCCTTAGCATTAGAAAGTAGATTCTCCTACTCCAATGTCTTGTCTTCTTCTTAAACACCTTTAAGTCTTCAAACTTTAGACCTGCTTTTAAGGGTTTCGACAAATGTACGTAACATATATATATCAACACACACTCACACAAACCCACACTTGTATGTGTGTGTAGGGTAGGCCAAAAATAATGAAAATATTGTTTGCTCTTAGTGGGATGTCCCTAAATATAGGTAAGCAAAAGCAAGTCAATAAATTCTTTTTCACCTAAAAAAAGTTGCTTTGCAAGTTAATGAAAATGAAAAAGATTTACATGTTACCAAGTTAACAAGTAATATATATCTTCTTCACGTTTTATGCTTTTTCTTCTTATTTTTATTTTAATTATCTGTGTAAGAATTACGAATTCCTCTTCCAACTCGTCGAGAAGGGTGTTGCTTTACGCACTTATGTCTAGATAGAAATGTCTTGAACCTCCACTATTAAGCCAAAATTTTCAGAAATACGGTTGGTAACAAGCAGGAATCTCAATTTCAAAGAGCATGGTGAATATATAATTATTTAACGGTTTAAATTTTAAATGAAATGTAAGATTAATTTGATAAATATTATTATACATCGAAAATATGTTTTTACCTAGTTTGTGTCTCGAACTAGTCCATTCATCCAAACTCAAATCAATCGAGAACGTGATGACACACAAGCTTCATTTCGAAAGATTAGAATATAAAAAGTTACTTAATTATAAAGAACTAATTATTTCAAAAGTGGCTTTGGGTTAATTAAATTAATCTATCAACAAATAACAATAAAATGTTAATGCCGTGGGGGTTTTGACTTTGAAATTGACTGATTAAGACTGGCCATTAAAGAAGGTTATACATGATAAAAAATTGCTCACTTTCCACATTTTTAAAGAATATGCTCTTTTGATAATCTTTTCTTGAATATTTGCATATGTAATACCTTATCAAGTTGTCTCTTTTTTATTGTTATTTTAAGTTAAAGTTGTACACACTTTAATTAAGTATTGACTATCAAATATCATGCATATTCAATTAATTTTCCATGAAAAGGTAGTTGCATTTGGGAGTCTATAATTCCAGTATGGTTAATTTCGTTGAAGGAGTGAAAAGTTTTTTTATTTTTTTTTTAACTTGGTCATGTTAATTTCTTTTTCACAAATAAAATACGACGTGTAAATAATTTAATTTTATATTTATTTTGATAATTTTTTTCCCCGAAAATGAACTTGATAGTATAGATAATTTTAGATATGAAATATGCGGAAATTAAGCTAGACCTCTAAAATATATAAACATAAAGAGGAGAAAAAGAACACAAGCTAACGATCTTTAAAACTTATTTCTACTAATCATTTTACAATAAAGTTTGGGTTGATGATGTGAATAATTTCACCACAAATAATCATCATTGCTAATAATCATAGTTATAATTGCTCAATTTTATCTTATCTTTACAGAAAATCAATATTTCAAACTTAACTTTAATCTTTTTTGAACGAATCACTTTTTATTCTTGAAAGTGCAAACAGCGCATATGGCATACTGTTAACAAACAATGATGCAGAAAAAAGCCTTTTGTGAAATCAATCTTGGAAGATAGTGAGAATAATAAACAAGGGAAAGTGAAATCAAAGAGAAGGTTGGTACAGATTTATAATAAATAAATTCGACGATCAAATATTTTTCACTATTTCGGTTCATTCTTATATTAGTTCAAGCGTCTAATTTGAACAAGAAGATAATTTATATGTGAACGTTGGTGCTGAATAAGTTCATTTATATAGTCCTACAAATATGATAAATTTGTTAATTAAATTTTATCTTCAATGGACTTTTTTTTTTCGTGTGTGGGAGATTTGATACATGTAAATTTGTTTAAATAGTTGATGATGATATTTGAATTATTGACTTTTATATGTTCTATAATCACGTTGAAACAAATTACCAAAAAATCAAGTAATATTTTGAACAAAAAAGATAATTTAATTATATGTGAATTTTGTGTTTAGCATAGTATAAAATAATAAATGTAAGTTGAAGAATGTGTAAGCATGCTGCAAGGCTAAAAGGGAAAAGGGCTAAAAGCAAAGGCAAGCTTGCCCATACTCTGATTTCACATTGCCCCATTACCTTTTCGTCTTGATTTGAACCTTTGTGGGCCTAATCAAATAATTATTGAATTTTGCTTTAATGGAATAATTAATGACAACTTATCTTACATAATTAATTGGAAAGTTAAATTCTTTTTTCTGATTCATATCTCACTTGTATAATTTATTATACTTGATCACAAACAAACAAAATGATCAGAGAAAGCTCTCGTTCTTATGTTTTTATCTTATTTAACTAACTGGAAAAAAAAATTAAAAATAAAACTTAATTTGTTATAATATGGAATTTCTCCATTACATACAAGCACTGAAAGATAGGAAACCCTAGCAAGTTGCATAACACTGGCTTTCTGTAATACAAGAAGTGGAGAGAGAGAGAGAGAGAGAGAGAAGAAGAGAAAGGTACATAAACACGGGTGTATGTGAAAATATATTTTTCTGTAAATGGCTGCAGGATCTATGGTTAGGCTTTTCTTGCTTGCCACTACCAGAGATATGATTGACAAACTTCTAGTATTAGCTACTCATACTGCTTATAAGCGTCATAGTTAATTGAACTGCTATGATATGGTACGAAAGGAACTCAAGCTAATATAATTTTTTTTCCCTTTAAATATCTTATAGGATAAGATGAGCAAAATAATATTTACAAGGCTGTTTTTCACGATTATTGATGTAGCTGAGGAGTTTTAATTATTGAGAAATGAGAGAAACGTTCAAGAATTTGGAGTAGAATTAAGTTTTTAAATGAAATTGAACTATTTAATGTTGAGCTTATGGCACATCCCAATTATGTTGGCACTGACCAGAAAGCATCCCATCAAATATGTCAGAAATGCTTTTTAATTTGAGCCTCTTTGAGATCAAAATTAGGTGGGATTCACACTCCGAGATTAACGAGATCAAGCATATTCATATTCTACTTTCTAAGATAAATAACATGACATATTTACTTATTAAAAATGTCAAAAATTCCCTGCTTAATATTTTTTCTTCGTATCATTAGAGTGATTCACTCTACAGATATTTAGAAAGAATGATAAACCTATATTCGACTGTATAAATTATATGGCAATAATTATGGGCAGTTCTTAAAGGAAATGATTTCTCATTTAAGGTCCATCCTAAAATGGCCTCCAATCTTCCCCTAATTTCTCTCTGAGTGACAACTCACGCCAACACTCCTTCTCAAGTTGATGCATACAAGTTCCTATTGCGCAACTTGTCAAGTGAGTTATGAAAATCATTGTTCGATACTGCTTTTGTAAGAACATTTTCTACCTGGTCTTCGTACTTAACAAATTAAAATCTGATGATCTTGGCTTCAAGGTTCTGTTTGATAAAGTGACTATCCATTTCCACATGGTTAATCTTATCGTGCTTAACAGGATTATGAGAGATGTCAATGCAACTCTATTATCACTTGAAAGATCCATCTCTAATGTAGGAGTAAAACCAATCTCAGTTAGAAACTATTTGAGCCAAAGAAGCTCACAAAATCCCTTAGCCATTCCACAGAACTCCACTTTTGCACTTGACACTGCTATCACTCTTTGTTTTTTACTTCTCAATGTAACCAGATTCCCACTAACAAACATGAAATAGCCAAAAGTAGATTTTCTATCCAAGAGATTCCCTGCCCAATCTGGGTCCATATTGCTGTTAATCCTCAAGTGATGGTTTTTCAAAAACATTAGCCCTTTCCCATGAGGGACTTTAAGTATCGAAATATGTGGGTTACATCATTCATATGGCCTTCACTTGGACAATGCATAAACTAACTAACTACACTTATATCATATGTAATGTCAGGTCGAGTATGGGAAAGATAAATTAGCTTACCAACTAATCTTCGATATATCCCCTTATCCGTTGGTATCTAGTTTAAATATTCACCAAGTTTGTGGTTTTGCACCATTGGAGTGTCTACAGGTTTATATTCTAGCATTTCAACTTCCATTAATAAGACTAAAACATATTTTCATTGGGAGAGAAATATGCCAAGTTTAGACATGGTCACTTCTAATCCCAAAAAATATTCCAGTCCCCAAGTTCTTCATCTCAAATTCAGCTATTAACTGCTTTTGAAGTTGAGATTTCTTTTTTATATCATCGTCTGCAATGATCATATCATCTACATATACTATCAAAGATGTCATGTTGTCAAGTCAATGTTTTAGAAATAGGGTTTGGTTTGAGTTATTTTGTTTGAAGTCGTACTTCTTTTTCGCTAAGTTGAATCTTCCAAACCATGCTCTAGGCGATTGTTTCAATCTATAGAGTGATTGTTGCAGTTTACAAACCACTTGTGACTTCAAGGATGCCTTATAGCTCGGTAGAACCTTCATGTAGAGCTCTTTCTCTATATTGCCATTGAAAGAGGCAATTTTTACATCGAATTGATGTAACGGCCAATCTATGTTTGCTGCAAGTGACAATAGGACTTTGATTGTGATAAGCTTGGCTACCGATGAAAATGTCTCCTGATAATTTACTCCATATGTTTGCGTGTAACTCTTCGCTACTAACTTTGCTTTATACTGTTCAATGGTTCCCCTGCTTTGTATTTGATGGAAAATACCTATTTGCATCCCACTATTTTCTCTCCTTTCAGTACTGGAACTAAAGTCCATATCTTATTCTTCAACAATGCTTCCATTTCTTCATCTATTGTTGAGCCCACTTTGGATTGGCTAAGGCTTCTTTGATGCTAGTGTGAATGTGACAGGAGGACACTTTACTCACAAAGGTCTTTAGAGGCTCAGATAGATTCATTATAGACACTTATATTGAAGTGTAAATCTCTCTTCATACTTAACTTGTATTATTTGTTAAGAGAGATCATAGGTTAAAATTTTTGATACAAATATATAAATTATTTCATTATCCATAATTCATCAAAATTTACAACATAAACACTTGAACTTTATCATTTGCTATCTATTGAAATGTTATCCGAACTCTCTAAATACTTGACTTGATTATATTATTTATTAAGAGAGTTCTTTCAATTGTAAAACTATCATTTATACTTTAGTGGTTTTGAGAGTCTTGTGAAAACTCAATTGTTGTTAAGGATAGATGCTCATTGTTGTAAGTCACCTAAGGATAAGTGCTCCTTGTTGTAAGTCACTTAAGGATTGATACTCCTTGTTGTAAGTTATCATTATAGTGCATTTGGCCTTGCTCGTGACGGAGAGCTTGGTAACGGGGACGTAGAACACATTGTGTATCGAACCCCATTAAATTGGTTTGTTATCTTTACATTATCGCACTTTACTTTACATTACATTTGATATTGTGCTTTATTTATACTTGAATTAAGTTATTAAACTTTGATATTTAATTCTAGTATCATACTTTGAAATTATATCTTGTGTATTGTACAACTTTGAGACAAATAGTCGAAAAAGTTTTAAAAACCAATTCACCCCCCTCTTGGTTAGTTATTCTTGGGTTATCAATTGGTATCAGAGCCTAGGTGCACACTTTCTAAGATTTCACTATCTTGTGTTATGGCTAATCTTAATATTGAGGGGCATTCTACAAATCGTCCTCCGTTTTTTGATGGTACACATTATAATTATTGGAAAACTAGAATGATGATTTATATTCAATCTATTGATTATAATGTTTGGGAGGTTATTGAATTTGGTCCTCATAAGCTTTCTAAGGTTATCAAAGTTGATGGAAAACCGGATCAAGTTATTCCAAAACCTAGAGAAGAATATGATGATGATGATAAAAGAAAATTATCATTGAATGCAAAAGCCAAAAATCTTCTTTATTGTGCTTTAAACATAAATGAATTTAATCGTATTAGCACATGTGATTCCGCATATGAGATTTGGCATGCATTAGAGATAACACACATGGGTACAAATAAAGTTAAAGAAACTAAGATAAATCTTTTGTTTAAAAATTTCGAAAACTTCTTTATGAAACAAGATGAACCCATTTCTAGCATGATTACTCGATTCACCGATATTGTTAATGGCCTTAAAGGTTTTGATCGAAAATTTACTAATGGTGAACTTGTGAGTAAAATTCTTAGGTCTCTCTCGGAAGATTGGGATTCATTAAGAATGTTGATAGAGAACACCAAAGATATCAACACATATCCTTTGGAAGAGCTCTATGGAACCTTGATGACCTATGAGCTAAATCATGCCGAAACAAAGGAGAAGTCAAGAAAAGCAAAAGAGGAAGAAAAGAAGGACTCTCCTAGAAGGCAAATTGCCTTGAAATCATCAAATGATGAAGAAACCTCAAACTCAAACAAGAGTGATGAGGAACTTGATGATCTAGTTCTCCTTGTTAAAAAATGGAGAGGCTTTCGCAACAATCGTCGATTCCAAAAGAAAGAAGACAAAGGTGAAGAAAAGAACAAAAAGATTGTATGCTATGATTGTGACAAACCCGGCCACAAAAGAACCGAATGTCCAAACAAGAAGAAATTCTTCAAGAAGAAAGCCCTACAAGCCACGTGGGATGATAGTGATGATGAGCAAGAAGATGATGAAAATCAAGATGAAGTTGCAAACATGTGCTTCATGGCCATGGAGAATGAGGTAAACACAAATGACATTCCTTCTTATGATGAGTTATCTACTTCATATGATGAAATTATTAGTGCATTTGAAAAACTTGCTCTCAAACACTCTACTCTCAAAAAGCAATACATTTTATTGAAAAATGAGACCAAAAAGATTTTAGAAGCTCAAAAGGATTTTGAGAAAGAAAAGGATGATCGTGAAATTATAGTCAAAGATAATATTTCTCTAAAAGAAAAGATTCTTGATTTAACCAACATTGTGCACAAATTCACTCAAGGAAAGAAAAACTTTGAGTTAATGCTTGGAAAACAAAAATGTGTGTTTGATAGAAGTGGCATTGGATACAAACCTTTTCTTAAACAAAAATCTCTTGAAAACATGTTTGTCAAAGCTTCTAACACCACATGTAGTTTTTGTAACAAATTTGGACATGTAGCTTTTAATTGCTTAATCAAAAAGAAGTTACATTTTCAAAGAAATAAGTGGGTTCAAGGGTCCACTAACACTAACTATCAAGGACCCAAAGTTAAATGGGTACCAAGATCAAAAAATTTTGAATCAATTCTTGTAGGTGTCGACAAAGATAAAGAGCAATTGGTTCTTGGATAGTGGTTGCTCAAAACACATGACCGGAGACAAAACATTACTATCAAGCTTCAAAAAGAAAGATGGAGGTCATGTTACATTTGGAGATAATGCCAAAGGAAAAATCATGGGCATTGGAAATATTGGTAATTCTTCATCTCCATCTATTGAAAATGTTTTGTTAGTAGATAATCTCAAACATAACTTGCTAAGTATTAGTCAACTATGTGATAAAGGTTATCATATCAAATTCGATTCTTCGAAATGCCTTATTAAGGATGCTACATCAAAAGAGGTCTTGTTCATGGGTAGCCGATGTAAAGATGTTTATGTTATCAACATTGAATTTGAAAAGGAATTAAAATGTTTGTCAAGTTTTGAAGATGATACTTGGTTATGGCATAGAAGATTAGGTTATGTTAGTATGGATTTAATTTTTAAAATCTCAAAAATTTATTTTGTCAAAAGTCTACCAAATTTGAAATTTGAAAAGGACAAAATTTATGATGCATGTCAATTTGGAAATCAAACAAAAGGCTCTTTTAAAACCAAACAATTCTTATCAATCACAAAACCCTTACAACTTCTTCACATGGATCTTTTTGGACCTTCTAAAATATCAAGTTTAAGTGGTAAGCATTATGCATTCGTTATCATTGATGACTTCTCAAGATTCACTTGAATTTTATTTTTGAACTTAAAAAATGAAGTTTTAAAAGTATTTAAACACTTTTGTAAAAATGTTCAAAATGAAAAAGGATATTGTATCACAACCATTAGAAGTGACCATGGTGAAGAATTTGATAATATTGATTTTGATGATTTTTGTAACAATGGATATGAACATCACTTTTCGGCTCTTAGAACTATTCAACAAAATAGTGTAGTAGAACGAAAGAATCATACATTGTAAGAAATGGCTAGAACCATATAAAATAAAAACAATTTAACCAAATATTTTGGGCTAAAGCCGTTAATATCGTTTGCTACATTATGAATAGAGTTTTAGTAAGTTGAAAGAATACCAAAACTCCATATGAATTTGGAAAAATAGAGTTCTCAACATTAGTTATTTTAAAATTTTTGGTTAAAAATGTTTTATACTTAATACAAAAGAAAATTTGGAAATATTTGATTCAAAATCCGATGTTGGAATCTTCCATAGATATTCACCTACTAGCAAAGCTTACAGAGTTTTCAACAAAAGAACTTTAGTAGTGGAAGAATCCATGCATGTCACTTTTGATGAAACTAATTCTCTTTATCAAGGGAAAGGTATTAATGTAGGTTTGGAAACCCCATTTGAGCAAATGAATATTCAAGATCAAAATAAGAAAGTTCCTAAAAAGGTTGAAGACAAAGACTTGGAAGCACAAATTACTCAACAAGGAGAAGAAGAAACTTCCAAAAATAAAAATGATCCAAAACTCCCAATTGAATGGAAGTTTGTTCCCTTACATCCAAATGAGCTTATTATCGATGATCCTTCCAAAAGTGTATGTATTAGAAACTCTACCAAAAACTTTTTAAATAATTGTGTTTTCATTTCTTAAATTGAACCAAAGAATTTTAAAGAAGCCAGGATTCTTGCAATGCAAGAAGAATTAAATCAATTTGAGAGGAATCATGTTTGGGATTTGGTTGATAGACAAAAAAATCAAATCATTATTGGTACAAAACGAGTTTTTCGAAATAAACGAGATGAAAATGGTATTATTGTACGTAACAAGGCTAGATTAGTGGCCAAATATTACAATTAAGAAGAATGTATAGACTTCAAAGAAACCTTTGCACCGGTTGCTAAATTAGAGTCTATTCTCATACTTCTTGCTTTTACTTGTTATAAAGGCTTTACTCTCTATCAAATGGATATAAAAATTACATTTTTAAACGGTTTCATTCAAGAAGAGGTTTATGTTGAACAACTTCCCAATTTCAAAAATCAAAAATTTCCAGTAAAAATGTTTAAACTTAGAAAAGCTCTATATGGTTTGAAACAAGCTCCTAGAGTTTGGTATGAAAGATTGAACAAATTTCTTATCTCAAATGATTTTCAAATGGGAAATGCGGATACCACACTCTTTATCAAAATAAAAAAGGATGACATGATTGCTATACAAATTTACGTTGATGATATTATCTTTGGTGCAGCTAATAATTCTCTTTGTGAAGAGTTCTCAAAATGTATGAGCAAGGACTCAAAATGAGCATGATGGGAGAACTAAAGTTCTTCCTTGAACTCCAAATCAAATAAAATAATGAAGGCATCTTATAATGCCAAACAAAATACATCATAGACATGCTCAAGAAATTCGATTTTGAAGACTTGAAACGGATGAATACTCCAATGAGTACATCAATCAAATTGGATAAGGACGAGAACGGCACTTCAATTGGCAAAAATATTAAGGTATGATCAGATCTCTTCTTTACTTAACCGCTAGTAGACCCGATATCATGTTTAGTATTTGCTTATTTTATAAATTTCAATCAAATCCTAAAGAATCACATCTAAATGCTTTAAAACGTATTTTTAGTTATTGATGTGGTACAAGTGCATTAGGCCTTTGGTATCCCAAAGTCACGCATATTGACCTCATTAGCTTTTCCGATGTCGATTGGGCAAATTTCACTATTGATCGAAAAAGCACTAGTGAAATTTGTCACTTTTTAGATTTTGCCTTTGTGTCATAATTTAGCAAGAAACAAAATTTCGTTGCATTATTTATCGTTGAAGCAGAATACATATCGGCCGCTAATTGTTGTGCTCAAGTTTTATGGATGAAGCAAACCCTTAGCGATTATCACTTAACTTTTGAAAATACTCCAATTATGTATGATAACACTAGTGCTATAAATTTGTCAAAAAATGTCATCTTGCACTCTCGCACAAAATATATCTAAATTCGACATCATTTTTTTAGAAATCATGTGCAAAAAGGTGATATTTATTTGGAATTTGTAAGTACCGATAAACAATTGGCCAGCATTCTTACCAAACCTCTTGCTTTCGATATGTTTTCTTACATTCGTAGAGATTTAGGTATTTTCGATGAATCCGAGATTTGTGGTAAAATTTGTTTTAAAATGAAAATCGCATTCAGCATCCTTTGGTTGACTAATTTCAAAAATTTTGGTCAACCAAACCTAGCTCTTTTCCATTTTCGATTGACAAAAAGCGAATTTCGATCGACAAAATAAAACAACCGAAATTTCAGTAGATCGAAATTGCCTAAAAGTCGGTCACTTTGCTTTTTAAAAACAAAAAAAAAAAATCTTCTTTTCTCATCGGACCTTCATCTTCATCCCTAAATTCATATGCCCTAGGTATGTTTTCACACACTCTCTCTTCAAATCTCACAATTTTCATCTTCCCCACCAAAATCAATTCAACTTTTTGCCAAATCCATCATACTTTCTCATCAAATCTCAAGTTTTTCTTCCATTTTTGTTCAAAAATTACAAGATTTGGGTTTTGAGTTCAACACTCAAAAATCTTGATTTCTTTTCAAAAACTTATTTCAAATTAGTTTTAAGCATTATTCCACTTCAAAAACTTGTTACCCACTCATTTCCCATCATTTTCCACTAGTTATCTCAACAAAATTTTGAAAAATAAAAATTTCTCTCACTAAAAATCAAAAATTCCAAAAACGACCATGCCTCCAAGGAAAAAATCGAAGAAAGGGGAAGCTAGCTCGTCGAATGTTGAAGAAGACACAATGTTGCTTGACCGTTTCACCGATTGTCCTATGCTAATCGGTAAGTCTATTGATTTCTTTGAATTCTCTACCAAAACTCCTTCATTTATGATAGAGAAATATTTTGAGAATATCGGATAGACAAATGTGGCCACTATCTCTAAAAAAATCTATCTTAATTTAATTCGTGAATTTTATCGAGATATCTCATTTTACTCACTACATGCCACTTGCACTATTAAAAATAAACGTATTAAACTCGATAGGGATACCATTAGAAATATGATTGGGTTAGGAAAATGTGAAAACCTTGCTTTTATTTATCATTATCCCGTTAGGTTTGATGCTATGACAAACTCGAAACTTCTTGTCGAGTCACCGATAGACCACTATCCACCATCATAACTTTAAACCTAGATCACCTTACAATACCATGCAAAATTCTTCACCGTGCTATTGCTCACATTATAGTCCATCAGAGTGGACATTTTGAAGAGGTTCATCACCTCGACTTGTTCATTCTTGACTCTTTTCTTGTTGGTCATCAATTGGACTTTTTCTACCTCTTTTTGAAACACATTCAACATATCCATAGCTCTCCTAGAACCCTAGACTTATCTTATGGCTTACTTCTTACAAGAATCTTTCAATATTTTCATGTGCCATTAGACGATGAGCATTTTCTTAAGCCAAACACACCGATGTCATTAATCTCAACACCCCCAAATGCATGAAAATCGTTAAAGGCAATGGGCAATAGATATGTCATACTCAAAACTTTGATGATGACTCGGGGCCTACTACTTGGCCATTCACTTTGGAAGAGGCGAAAGAAGGAATGAGTGGTGATGCTGAAGACGGTGATGATTCTCCTCGTGCACGACGTAGGGGTCCCACTGCTCAAGTAGCACCGAACCCCAGTCAATATATGACCGAAGATCAATTAAACAGCCTACAACGCTGGATTGATTCTCTTACTACTACAGTCAATGCTCTTGATCAACGAATGGAGCAAACGAGTGATTTTTTATTATTCCAAATTCTATTTGTGTAATTTCATGATGCTCGCCTAACTGTATAGATACTAATATGACGATGAACTATATATTTTGAAGTTTTAATATTAATATCAAGACTTTGGTGTTAAATACTAATTTGACTTTAATGATAGTTAGATTATTAATGTTTTCAATTTACAATTGAATAGTTTTATGATCTCTATTTTTTGGGGAGAAGCAATACAAATTTTAGCACGTAGTAACAAGCATTATAGAGTCCAATAATGGATAATAGATAGAGATATATCGTTAAACGTTTCATGATCTTATTTTGAATATTCTTGAGTTTTAATTCATTTTTCATATATTCGTACCTTTAATAGAGATATAATAGAGTCGAATGTTAATATAATTTTTTTTTTTTTTTTTGATACCCAAGTGTCTACCTTCAATGATTAATCTTGTGGTCTGCGATCCGACCATCTTATCACACAGACCAGATAAATCGTGAGATGTGCTCCAAACTGACCAGGGTCTAAGAGCCTCCCAACTAAACTGTCAAAGCGTCAAGCGAGTCAAACTCTTATAATGTTAATATAATTTAAATATTACTCGAGGGAGATTATTAAATAAAATATGAGCATTGATTGTCAAGTCTAAATAAGTATTGTTAATTTCTTGAATTGATATTAAAGTGGAACACTATAGAGAGATTCAGGTCCTTGTTCTTTTAATTAATTGAGTTTTTATAAATTCTTCGTAGTTTAGTATAAGTTTGATATTTAGTAAGTTATATAATTTATTTTGCAATTTCCAATCTCAGAAAAATTGTGTTATTTCAATTAAAGTAAATATTAATTGGAATCTAATTGATTACGCACTCCTAATAGAATAATCTTTTATTCACTCTTTATTACTTTTCTATGATATCCGGCCAAGAAAAATCAATCTTCAGGAGTCCAAGTTCTAAACCGTCTACAACTCGCGGTGTATATCATTGACTAACTGCCAAGGCTTGTCTCGCTTCGTTAGTATTACAAGTCCAATTAGCAAGAGTGGACACATGTCAAGTCGTTGCTATCACAAGATTATAGAGACTACATGCCCTTTTTTAAGGGATGACATCAGGCTTAGTCGTCCCCCCATCTCAAGATGCGACATAACAGCAGCCGCTGCAGATGCTTATGATCATTGTGGAAGATGCTGATCAAGAGGCTTGGATGGAAAATTGGTTGAAAGAGCTCTTCATCGCCAAGATGGTCGGCCATGGATGGTTGAAGAAAACTGTGTCAACTGCATTTTAAGAATTAATGTTCCATCTTAAAAGATCAATCTTGTTAAGAGGAGTAGCTCAAAATCTTTATTAATTGGTCTGTGTCAATATCTTTATTCTACGTGAAATTATATCCCTTAACACTGCACAGTCAAAAGTCCATAATGACAAATAAAATACAAGGTCGTTAGAATAAAGTAACATGATTAGATCGTATTATCATTTGATATCATAGAATAGTAAGATCTTAACAACCATGACCAAAATTACTACTTATAGTATCTTCAAAACTACTTTTGTATCCTCAATTACATCGCGATGCATCTAAATTCAAAATTTTCTCAAATTGAAATATTTAAATCCTTTTGCCTCTTGTGGATGTAGTTTTTTTCTTCCCAAAAATGTAATTTGCATTCCCTTTGCATCTCTTCATTGTAGCGGTTTTCGATCATTGTGAAGATCTAAATCACAATTTAAATATATTTTATACCAGGATTGGAGATGCTATAAATGAAATGATCTTGGTTAAAAGCATTCAAAAACTTGATCCACACATACACATTACCTTAAGAGAATGATGACGTCATAGAAATGTCAAACTGACATCATGTTTTAATCCAATGGACGTCCTTATATGGTATGGGCTACCTATGTTGTCCTTATATGGTATGTATGTAATGTGGTTTATTTCACTGGTCCCCCTAAGTTTTCATGTATTTTTGTTTGTTCTTCTTGTACTTGTTACGTCTATCTATAATATGCCTTTTACATTGTTATCTACTTTTAGTTTTTAGTTTTTAGGTATGTATATATCATAGCCCAGTAATCCAATTCCAATTTATCAATTTTGGTGTTAAGCCTTAAGATGTGATTTCAAAGAAACAATTATAAAGTAGTTTAAAATTATATAATGATTTTAATTTATTTTTCTATTTATTGGTTAATAAAACTAAAGAGAGCAACAATATACATGAATTATTGTGACTAAACTTTAGAATAACATTGATGTCCTCCCAACTAATAGAAAAAAAGTTTTTTTAATATCCACACCACATGGAGCCTATCATCTACTTCACTATTGTTGTTGCTACTGTTGCTACCACCACGTCGTTCAACACAACCATCGCTCTTTTCACCCATCTCCACCCTTAATTAATTACCACCCCGAGCATCCTCCAATCCCTTATCATCATAGCCACCCTCCTATTTATTTGTAGCCTTTTGCGATACCTCATCGCTAGCTATTCATTTAGGCAAACTACCTTATAGTCTCTCTGAACAAAATGATCTTATAGCTTTGTTCTACTAAGTTTATAGCTTGAATAAATTAAAACCAACTAAAAGTGCCTTCAATTACAAACTCCACATATACATGTGTCTCTAAATCATCGCCAACGTAAAATTTTCATTAGATGAAATCCAAGGCATTGATAGTTAGTGATAGAATTAAAACCTTGTGGGTAATCAATTTGCCTTCGTCATCATTGATAGTAAAAAATGACTTTCTAGTAGTGTAAAGACAAATTATCTATCCAAAATCATTGTAAAGAGTGACTTTTCTCTATCTTTTTTATTTTTCTTTTGGGCTAATGCATATTAACCAACAAAGAGACAAGATTATAATGATTTACATTGGCTTAATGAGCAAATAATTTCTTCTCACATTTTGAGTTATTTAAGGTGAAATAATCTTGTTGTCCCTACCTTCATTGTCATCATTTTCGTTTCTTGGATTGAGAATTATTCCTCTCTATATAACCTTAGAAGAATTAATCATATTTATTGGACCACAGGAAAGAACATAGCCAAACAGATATACCCCGTATACATATATAAAGACTACCAGTATATGGATATAAGAGAGATATAGATACAGAGTAGAGAGAGAGAGAGAGAAAAAAATATATATAGATATAGAGAGAGGGGGAGAGAGAGAGCCCGCATGGCCGCATCATTTCTCTCCACAGACTTTTGTCGAGAGCCTTGGGATCTAAGGCAGGGATCTTAATCATGGCATAGAAGAACTATAATGATCTTTCTGTGATTGCAGAGTCCAGAGAGAGAGAGAGAGAGAGTATTTTTTAGTTTATATACAAAAAGCTTTTACAGAAGAAGAAAATAAAAAAATTGATTATTTTTTTAGGGCCGAAGAGAAGGGTTAAGCCATTGATATATGTTCTCTCTTCCTTTCCTTTCCTTTCCTATCCTTTCATTTCAAGGCTGCTTTAAAGCAAAAGATTTAAAGAGTAAAGAGGAAACTGCATATGAAAAGGTGCTAAAAGAGGAGAATTGTGTGTTTTGGGGGTGTCACCTGAAATACTATTGCTTTGAATCTATAGAGAAAGAAAGAGGGGAAATATAGAGATCTTGGGATTTTCAAGTGTGTTTAAGAAATTATCACATTATTATGGAGTCTGCAAATATTCATCGACCAAAAAAACATCATCCTCAAGATCATCATCAACCTGTTGCCTCTTCTTCTTTAGCTGCTGCTTCTGGTTGCTATGAAGTTGCAAGCGCTCATTCTTGGACCCCTACCACCATTTTGTAAGTCTCTCTCTCTAAACTAGGAACTTTAACCAAAAAAATCCTCAACTGGGCTTTTTAGATAAACAAGTAAATCTATCTATAATAAATCTTGTTTAGCTATACTTGCCGCAGAATCATTATCATTTAGTATTATTGTTCTCTAGTAGTTGGTATCTTCTCCTTTCTTTACTTATATTCCTGTGTGATTTGATGTGCATCAATCACAAAATATGCTTGCAGCTTCTTGTTTAAAAATTTCGAGTTCCGGTGGTTCGTTTGAAATTTTAGTGCATATTTGAAATAGAATATTACACAGTACTCACAACAGTCGAATGAACAAAGTTTCTACTAATTTTTCTTTTGTAATATTGATTAGTATTGTTAATCTACACGCCTAACATGCAATATTCGAAGTTTTAGATTGGATTGTTTCGGCTTGAAATACAAGTGCCATAATTTATTTTGCAGAAACTCAGATAGCTTCAGTTCATACCCTAATGGAGGCATTATAAATCCAACGCAGGCGCAGCAAAACCAGAATCCACTCTCTTCCTGGAATATTTCCATGACTCCAGAAATGGGATTATTTCATTGGGCAAATCCTACAGGAAATTTACAATCTGGTAGAATTAAGGAAGAATTTTCAGATAATTTTAACCCTAAATTCACAGGGATTTTAAACAGCCAATCATCAAGTATTAAGGATTTTTGCGTGAATCCTTCAAGCGACGGCAAGAATAATGAGCTAAGAGATTTTCCATTTAACGATCTCAGCGCAAAGCTTCTGCTTAGAACATTTTATTCTGGAAATCTTGTGAATGCGCAGAATATTTCTCCACAAAATTTGTACTCCAACTCTTTAAGCACAGGAATTAATGGATCAACACAGAGTGGAAGGGGTTCCAGTCAGATATGTCCAAGCATAAATGTTTCCAATTTTAATCTGCAGTCGGCGCAATTAGAAAATTCAGGCAATATGGACATGAACTTGCAGGCACTAGATCTCCTTACAGCTTCAAAATTTCATGGAAATTTTATAAGCGCAAATTCGCAGAACGGATTAGACTTTAACAAAGAAGGTCTTTGTTATAGCCTTGATTATATGCAGCAATCAAGCCAACTGCCAGTGAATAGCTCTAATAAGGTTTGCACTTTCCTCCCTTTTCTCCGTTCTCCGTTAACTAGAACTAAATGCCAATTATAATTACTTCCTAGTGATGCTAAGATCTTATACATTAGATGAAACTGCGTCAGAAATATCTAAAACAGTAACTGGGATAAAAGCACAGCCACAGAAAGTGTTTTTCTTCTGAGATTTTAATATTTTTTCCTATTGTTGTTTGAGAAAAAAATACAACCCTTTTTGCTTTTCTTTTTCTCCTTTCAAATAGATTGTTATACCAAAAGGAAAGCCTTCCCTTTTCTCCATTTAAAGGCAACTTCAGCTTTATGCATTTGTATACACCTTTACATGATTATACAAATTTTATTTCAGAAAAGTCAGTGTCTTTTTTTTTTTAATGGATTTTGACAAGATAGCCATTATTGTTCTGATAAATTTTACTTTTTTTGGATTCTAAAGATATCAACCTTAAGCAATGGAGTTGCAGAAGCAAAACGAAGCAGCAGTATATTGGAGCCAAAGGCACCCAAAAAATCGCGTATGGAACCTCGCGCTTCTTGCCCACCGTTTAAGGTACGTGTAATCCTTTATAAACTAATGGTGTTTCGCAATTAGACTCTATATAAGCAAAGTGATTCTACGTAGCATTATTCTTTAAGGTTCAGTTAATGAATAACTAGTTAATTAGAATTCATTTAAATATAATCAATTAGCTGTCTTTAATAATTAATCTCAGTTTAATCATTTTTCCCATGACTTTCTTGAACTGAATTTATCAGGTTAGAAAAGAGAAATTGGGAGATAGAATTGCTGCCCTTCAGCAGTTAGTAGCACCTTTTGGCAAGGTAATTTTGTTTTTTCGAATCAGAGTTTTTTCATACGTCATAATTGATAAATCCTACATTGAATCTTGTTTTTAACCTTAAATTTATCCTAAGATGATTTATTTTCCAATTCAAGAAATTTTATGTAGGTTTACGACGTCATATGTGCATGTATTTGACAAATATAAATGTCCTCGATTATATTTTCAAATGGAAATGTCGATTAACCATTTTGTCTGACTCGAATATGAAAAGGTTAATATTAATCCTTATAATACACTAATTAGCAATCAAACATGGTTCTTATGTAAAGCTACCAAATATCGCGATCTTTCTCTTGTAGAGATCTTGATATTGAAACTCTTCCTTTAGAGCCCATCCTAAGATGATTCATGAAGACATATTGCTTCCTATCCAACAAATTCTTCATTTCAAAAATGAAAGGAAGATCTAAGTGATAAAACAAAATTTAATTAGAAGTCAAACAGAAACAGAAAAAAGTGATCTAAGATAAAGAGCTCACTTTAAGCACACAGCAAACATATGATGAAAAAATAAACCCAATCTCCACCTTTAGTAGATATTGAAGTCAAGTTTTAAATATAAATTATTCTCCTTTATAAAAACTTAAATTTTAGATTGTGTAATTCAACTTTACACGTGTAACTTAATAGATTCCCTTGAATAGTTACTCATACCTATGATCCATGAGCATGCATGTTTTGTTGTTCTTAAAGCAGGCTAAGCTTTAATCTCTAAAGTTACTTTTCAAGTTAACAAAATTTGCGCTCTTTAAAAGTAATTCTTAACTCCATGTTTGGATACAAATTTGTAAATGATTTATAAATTCAGTTAAAGTCAAAACATTAAGTTCAAGAACAAATTTATAATTATTACTCATTATTATCCACACATTTTGTGGAAGGAATTCACTTTTATTCTTCTGATTATTTATAAATGTTTCAAAGGAAGCTAACTTATTTTCCAAAAAAGTAACTTTTAAAATCAAGCAAACATGTTCTACATATGGTAAATGAATACTGAGACTTTAGTGTGCATGTTCCCCAGACACAGTATCTAAAAACCATAATGTCTGGTGTACAGTTAATTTTTACAGAAAAATGAGCAGAATAATCTGCATGCTTCGGCATTACTTTTACAGTTAAATTTTGGTAAAGTAATTAATTACTAATAGTGCATAAAATAATGTTGCATGCGGGTGGAGAATATTACAGACAGACACGGCATCCGTACTTATGGAGGCCATTGGTTATATCAAATTCCTTCAAACCCAAGTCGAGGTAAAACATTCTTCTTGGATTTTGTTCTATTAAACTCATGTTTTTGTCTCATTTTGTTGTATAAAAGTTGTGCACCGCGATAAAAACTGTGCCTGGGTAAATCTCCCAAGTTGCTCTGTAGAAAAAGATATAAACAAAAGAAGATTAGGTTATGATTAAGTTATAAAATATAAATAAATGAATTTTTACTATCTTTGATAGACTAAGATCGCATGTAAACTTCTAAAGTAAGGATTTGTGTTTCGGAAACTCTACAAAACATTTTGAAACTAGACAAAAGTTGTCTTAATTTTTTTATTCCTTGAGAAAATTTGGAAACTTTATTTACACTTTAGGGCATTTTTTACTAAAGTAGTTGAAAACTCAATTGAGAATTGACTTATTTGTGGGGACTTGTCCAAAAATTAGCTTAATTGCGTGCATTGAACTTTATATTAAAAAAAAAAAAAAATTAGTAACTTTTCAGGAATTAATGTTAATTTTTTTTCCCACCATTTAGGCCTTGAAGACAAATCTTACCAACCTAAGATCATAAAACTTGACCAAATTTCCATACTGAATTCTGAACTTTTGCTAAAACAAATGTTTGCTATATTTCCACAATTGACAATTTGCAATTTGACATAAATTTTGTCATAAATTTACATTGTTTTCTGTAAGTTTATTTTAATTTTTTACCCTTGAAAATGATGGTTTTTAATTTGCTAATATTTGGACATGTTTAATTGCAGACTCTAAGTGTCCCTTACATGAAGTCATCGAGGAACAAGACCGACAGAGCAATGAAAGGGGTGAGAAATTAAGTTAACAATTCTTTCTCATAAACCAATGGTAGTATATAGGAATTAAATGCAGTTAATCTCTTGAAATTTAGTCATAGCCTTTCCTTTTGTTTTAGTTCGACCTATCATCACACATAAACGTGTCTCTCTTTATGTACGCAAAGTAAAACATGTATAAATTTAGCAACACTTTTACCCTTAAGGAGTATGATATATTAGACATTCTGGATCAATGCAAGAGAGAACAAAAACTTAATAGAATTTTTACTTCTCACATTAAGGGCCGTTTGGCCACTTTTACCCTTAAGGAGTATGATATATCATACATTCTGGATCAATGCAAGAGAGAACAAAAACTTAATAGAATTGTTACTTCTCACATTAAGGGTCCATTTGGCATGACTTTTGAAAAGTCGGAAGGAGTTTTTGAGAAGCCAAAAGTTGTTTTTATACCTGTTAATCTGATTTTATGAAAAACTTTTGGTAGTTAGAAGAACTTTTCGAGAAAGTTGGTCCAATGTGTGATTTCTTCTAAAAGTAATAGAAAGCTCTTTTAAAAATTAGTTTTCAAATAAAAGTTAAGATAGTTTTTTCTCCAAAAACTCTTCTAACATGTTAAGCGGGCCCTATAATTAATGAGAATGATCATGTCCTTCGTTTAAACCCTAGGACATAGGCACATTATGTGATCTTGGCATATTGTCTCTTATCATTCCAATTTTATGGGATGTAACAGAATGGGACATGTTATCTTGGCATACTATGAGCTCTTGTTTGGCTATTTTTTATAAATTATTTATAATCGATCAAACCAATTTTTAACTACATATTTCGTAGGATCCACAACTATTATACTTATCAACTACTCACTCAATTTTATCTATATATAATCTACTTGTACACATATTCTCTACACCTTGAATTACACTCCCTTATGTGTCAAAAATCTGAACATTCATGGAAAAAATTATTGTTAAAATCAATGTAACAAAATTTGCCAACTTACCAAGGTGTAAATTGATGTGTCAACCTTTATATACATGTGATATGATTCTTTAAACTTTTTATGAACAACTCCCAAACATTCTATACTCTCATGTTTTTCATTAAAATGTGAAAAAAGTTTTAACAATATGAAATATGCTTCAATTTGATGTAATGCAAATAGAGCATATACATGGGAGAGTTATCCTAAAATTCGTTAATGATAGTATTAAGTCTTCATTAGAAATCAATCTTAAGTTGTGAAGTAGTCGAAAACCAGCCATGCATACGTTTTTTCAATCCAAGTGATGATCCACTCATGGCATGTCTGCTCCACTGCACAATATTAGATAATATGTTACTTTATTTTTTTGTTTTAATATAGTTTTATGTCATTAATGTATCCCTCTCCTAATATATATCAGGTTTGCACTGATGATGAAAACAAAGAACCGAATCGAGATCTTAGAAGTCGAGGGCTGTGTTTGGTGCCCTCGTCGTCCTTATCATATGTAACCGACGGTGGTGGCGCAGCTGTTTGGCCACAGCCTCAATTTGACTGAGCCGCCTAGCTATTATTTGAATAACAGCCCCATATATGTATTACTTTTGACTACATTTAGGGCAAGATAAAGAATCATGCTAGACAGATGCCTTGACATAATCTTTGACATAATGCAACATGGCATTCCATCATTGGACTGTTTTAAAAACAGTCAATTTTTTCATCAAATCATCTACTGCCACCTTGGATTATGTCATTGCATTTGTTAAATTTTTCTGCCAAAGTGGCAAAATCTCAAGATAAAACAAAACCCTACTGTTCATTGATGGAGCAAACTTGGTCATCCTACAATAAAAGAGAAAAGAAAGCTTTAGGAATGGACCAAGTTTGATCCATTAATAGTTCAGGTTTGTGTATTCTAGTACCATGTTTCCATTTGGTGTTTTGTGTAAACTATTTTATTCAATAACTCTTATTACCAGTACTCAGTTTTTATGTTGTTTAATTTATTACATCAGAATTAAGAGCGTGTTACTCCTGTGATCGATTTTTCTCACAAAAAGATGGGTTTTTTTAATTATTCTAAATATTTTTTACTCCAGTAATTTCATTTAATTTATGAACCAAATCGATTTTGTATTGATATTATGCCCAAGGATGTGAATATTCTGTCGAAACCAATGTCATGCCTGTTGATTGGGAAAATTACGTACAGAAAAACCAAGACGTCTTCGAATCTTATGGATTGAAAGGGAATGGAAATGGACATGAAACCACAATGTTATATTGCTGGCTGTTCCATGAGAGCCATCAAATGGACATAAGATTTCAATCCGACTAAAGAATTTTCCAACTCAATCCAGTATGGATTTCTCTTCCCCCGCTTCCCCCGCTTCCCTATATTCCGTTTGATAACTCTGTTCTTTTCTCAATTTCTCAGCTTTTTGGAAAGCCCTTAAAATGGATGAGGCTACAACAAATAAAACAAGGCCTAGTGAAGCACGTTTCTATGTAGAAATTGACCTCACTCAGCCACTCTCTAAACGAATTCGTGGCAAAGAACTGGCTTTTTGGCAAACAGTAGTCTATGAAAACGTGTGATGTTGTTTTAACTATTTCCATGTTGGGAACCGAAAAAAAGTGTTTAATTCTCGATGATGGTGGTGCTTCTCTGTTAGTAAAGATAAATCATCACCTGATCCTAAAGATTAGTTTAGATAATATTGTTAGGCTTTTGAATTTAAAATATTTTGTTGTAATCTTTTTCTCTACCTTATCTTATCGTTGTGAAAATGCATGTTTGAGATCTATATACATTGAATTTAAAATAGTTTGTTGTAATCTTTTTCTCTACCTTATCTTTGTTGGGAGTAATTTTATTTTAGAATAAGTAATACGGGGTTAAGAATTTTTGCTCATAAGACCAATTCAATTAAAAAGCCCAACAAAGTCTAACATTTCCAGAAATATTTTCTAGAAAAATCCATGTAAATATCTAAGTAAAAGATGTGGTCATAAATGTGGTAATGTGTTAAGTAGATTATGTGGTTCTAGAAATTCTATCTAGAATATTCTAGGAAAATATCTAATTCAAATATGTAATCTGGAAGCCTCATGAAAATATGTGGACTAGAAGTCTCTAGGAAAATGTGTGATCTAATTTTTTTATATAAACTCTATATAAAGGGTAGAGTCCCTCCATTTTGTAATAAGTCAAGTTAAGTCGAGTGTGTTAATTTTGAAATTGAGAAATATAAGTTATCTTTTATTTGCTTACTTCTTCCTATTAGTGGATCCTTCCTATCAAGCCTTAGCTAAACCAAGTTAGTAAACCTCTTTTTCTTCCGACAAACTAGTATCAGAGCCCTAAGGTCCTTGTGAAAAATGGCAAGTGGGATGGTTCCTTTTTAAGTCCCTCAACTCAACAATGATAACTACGACAATTGCAGCATAAGGATGAAGGCATTGGTCCGGTTGCAAAATGCATGGGAGATTGTAGAGAAAGGCTACACGGAACCACAGGACGAGGTCACTCTATCCTAAGCACAAAATGATAGTTTGAAGGATATAAGGAAGAAGGATAACAAGACGCTAACCCTCATCTATCAAGCCTTAGATGAAGGCATGTTCGAAAAATTAGCTTGTGCTACTACGAGTAAGAAAACATGGGAGATCTTGCAAAACTCCCACAAAGGAGTTGAGAACGTGAAAAAGGTTCGACTCCAAACACTTCGAAGTGAGTTTGAAACTTTACATATAAAAGAATCGGAATCAATCTCTGATTACTTTTCAAGAGTATTGGTCATTGTGAACCAATTAAAGAGGAATGGAGAAAAGTTAGGTGACGCTCGAGTAATTGAGAAGATACTTAGGTTTTTAGATTCTAAATTTGACTACATAGTTGTAGCCATTGAGGAATCTAAAGATCTAGACAGTACGAGTCTTAAACCACTCATAGGATCTTTACAAGCCAATGAGGAAATACTAAAGAAAAAGGTGAAAGAAGAGTCATTAGAGCAAGCTCTTCAAACAAAGCTCACCTTGAACAAGGTGAAAGAAGGTTCAGCAATAGGAAAAGCCAAAGAGGAAGAGAACGTAGCCAAGATCGAGGAAGAAGTGCATTCTACAAGTAAGAAAGAAGCCAAAGCTCGTTTTCCACTAGAGGTCATGGAAGAGAAAGAGATATGAGGCAAAATGAAAGGCTGGGGTATGACAAATCTCAAGTTAAATGTTACAATTGTCAGAAACTTGGCCATTATGCTTTAGAATGTAGAAATTGTACTAATCAAGTTGAGGAGAAAGGCAACTATGCTAGTCGGGAAAATGAAGTGGATCATGCACTATTGTTGGCTTACAAAGGTGAAGAAAGCAGGGAAAATAACATTTGGTACTTGAATACGGAAGCAAGCAACCATATGTACGGAAGAAGAAACATGTTCGTGGAGCTCAATGAATTGGTAAGCAGCAATATTACTTTTGGAGATGCATCCAAGATCCCTGTGAAAGGCAAAGGTAAAATTTTGATTCTCTTGAAGAATGGTACACATCAATTTATCTCAAATGTCTACAATATGCCCAATATGAAGAATAACATTCTAAGTTTGGGACAACTCTTAGAAAAGAGCTATGATATTCATTTAAAAGAACATAGTCTTTCAATAAGATATCAAAGAGAAAATTTGATTGTTAAAGCCCTATGATAAAAAATAGAATGTTTGCATTAAGGATTCAAAATGATGTTGCTATATACTTAAAAGCTTGTTTTAAATATTCATCTTTGCTTTGGCACTTGATATTTGGGCATCTTAATTTTGGGGGCTTAAAGTTGTTAAGTAAGAAGAAGATGGTGAAAGGTTTGCCTCCAATAAATCATGCAGATCAATTACGTGAATGATGCTTACTTGGGAAGCATTCGAGGAAAAGTTTTCCAAAAAAAGCATCTACAAGAGCTAAGAAGCCGCTAGAACTTGTACAAGTGGATGTTTGTGGACCAATCAATCCTAGCTCTCTCGGTAAGAACAATTACTTTGTTCTTTTCATTGATGATTTTAGTAGAAATACTTAGGTCTATTTTGTCAAACAAAAATTGGAAGTTTTTATAACTTTCCAGAAGTTTAAAGTTCTTGTTGAAAAGGAAAGTGGCTATAGCATAAAAGCCATGAGATCAAATAGAGGAAGAGAATTTACCTCCAAAGTGTTTGAGAAATATTGTATGGAGAATAGAATTCGTCGCCCATTGACAATTTCATGCTCTCCACAACAAAATGGAATAGCCGAAAGAAAGAATAGATCCATTCTTAACATGGCCCGCTGCATGCTCAAAAGCAAGAGATTGCCTGAAGCTATTAATTGCATTGTATACATGTCTAATTGATTGTCTTCTAGAAGTGCGTGGAATACGACGCCATAAGAAGCATGAAGTGGAAGAAAGCTCAGTAATTCTCACCTACGAGTATTTGGAAGCATTGCAAGAGTGAAAGGTATGTCTTTATCGGCTATGACTCTCACTCCAAAGGTTACACTCTATATAATCCAAGCAAGGAGAAGATTATCATAAGTAGAGATATCGAGTTCGACGAAGAAGGAACTTGGGATTGAGGTGTCCAAGAAGAAGACAACAACTTCTTGCCATTCTTTAATGAAGAAGAACAAGAGAATGAAGAGCAACAAGAGCGTACCAGTCCACTTCCATCACCTGCTCATGGAGATACTTTACCAGCATCTTCACAAGGAGAAAGGTCAAGTAAAAGGACACTACGGATGAGGAGCCTACAAGAGCTATTTGAGGTAACAGATAATCAAAATGATCGAACACTTTTTTTGTCTATTTGTCGATTGAAAGTCAATAGGGTATGAAGAAGCAGTGTAAAATAAAAGATGGAGAGTTGTCATGGATGAAGAGATTAAGGATATTGAGAAGAACGATACATGGGAGCTGACGACTCTTCCCAAAGGAAAAAGAGCAATCGGAGTCAAGTGGGAGTACAAGGCAAAGAAGAATGCTAAAGGAGAAGTAGAGAGATGCGAAATAAGATTGGTTGCCAAAGGTTACAACCAACGATCGGGGATCGATTATGAAGAGATATTTGTCCTTGTTGCTCGATTAGAAACTATAAGATTAATTATCTCTCTTACCGCACAAAATAAGTGGAAGATTTTTCAAATGCATGTGAATCAACTTTTCTAAATGGTTATCTTGAAAAATAAGTTTATGTGAAGCAACCAATGGGATGTAAAATAAAAGGGCATGAAGGTAAAGTCTTAAAACTTAAAAAGGCTTTATATGGGTTGAAACAAGACTCAAGGGCATGGAATAGTATAATTGATAAGTACTTTCTAGAAAATGACTTCACAAAATGCCCTCACAAGTATGCCCTTTACACAAAGGTAAATAATAAAGGAGATATCTTGCTTGTTTGTTTTTATGTGGATGATCTTATATTCATAGGAAATAATCTAAGTATGATCATTGAGTTTAAGAAGGCCATGGCTCAAGAATTCGAGATGACAGATATCGATCTTATGGCCTACTATCTTGGGATTGAGGTAAAGTAAATGGAGGATGGCATATTTATCTTACAAGAAGGGTACGCGAAAGTAGTTATAAAGAAATTCAATATGGTGGATTGCAAGCCTGTATGCACCCCGGTCGAATGCGAAACCAAATTATCAAAGTATGATGACCATGAAAAAGTAGATCCAACACTCTTTAAGAGTCTTGTTGGAAGTCTAAGATACTTGATATGCACAAGACCAGATATCCTCTTTGGAGTAGAGCTCATCAGTCACTATATAGAGACACCCACCATGACCCATATGAAGGTTGCAAAGATGACTCTTCACTACATCAGGGATACACTTGACTATGGCTTAATTTATTCATCATCTTGTTGGATATAGTGACAGTGATTGGGACGGAGACATTGATGATAAAAAGAGTACTACTGGATATGTGTTCTACTTGGGCGATACTGCATTCACTTAGAGCTCGAAGAAGCAATCAATCGTGACGCTGTCTACATGTGAAGCTGAATATGTTACAGTTAACCAAGTGTTTGCAATGCGATTTGGCTTAGAAACTTGTTGAAAACACTTGGAGTCTCACAAGATGAATCGATGGAAATCCATGTTGACAACAAATCAGCACTGGCATTGGCAAAGAATCCAGTGTTTCATGATAAAATTAAACACATCGATACAAGGTATCAATTCGTAAGAGAAAGAATTAAAAAGAATGCGGTGCAGTTGAAGTATGTAACCTCTCAAGAGCAGATTGTCGACATTCTCACTAAGCCACTTAAGCATGACGTGTTCCGCAAGTTAAGAAATTTACTTGGAGTAGCAAAATCAAGTTTAAGGGAGGATGTTGAAAAGTAAACTTGATTTTGGAGTAAGTAATATGGGGTTAAAAAATTTTGCTCATAGACCCAATTCAATTAAAAAGCCCAACAAAGTCTAACATTTCTAGAAACATTTTCTAGAAAGATCTATGTAAATATCTAAGTAAAAGATGTGGTGATAAATGTGGTAATGCATCTAGTAGATTATGTGGCTCTAGAAATTCTATATAGAATATTCTAGGAAAATATCTAGTCCAAATATGTGGTCTAGAAGTCTCATGAAAATATGTGGACTAGAAGTCTTTATGAAAATGTGTGGTCTAGAATTTTCAAGTAAAACCTATATAAAAGGGTAGAGTCCCTCCATTTTATAATAAGTCAAGTGTGTAAGTATTGAAGTTGAGAAATATAAGTTACATTTTATTTACTTACTTCATCTTATTAGTGTTGTCCTTCCTATCAAACCTTAGCCAAACCAAGTTAGTAAACCTCTCTTTCCTCCAACAATCTTATCCTTGTAAAAATACATGTTTGAGATCTATATACACAGAAGTAGCCATGAACTCATCTCATTTAATTGACTTGAGGATTATTCAATCCATTTCTCTTATTGTTAAGTTGGTATAAGAGCTTCTTAAGGCAAACAGCATTTCTCCTCCGCAAGCCCAAACCATGTCTTCCTCAACATCTGAAACTCTTTGAGTTCAATCTCTTTCAGTTCAGTCCCCCACAATCTCATCACCATTTGGTGGAACGTTGATGCATGAGGGTACGAGTCAAATGTTGAGTTGTCAGATAACACGTTATGACTCTAAAGTATCACGAGTAGACAGATCGGCGCAAGGATGGCATGTGATCGAGTAATTTTGGTAATTGAGACATGTTTCGGTAATTTGGCCATAACTTTGGCTACGGTTATCAGAATCGCGATTATGACCACCATTTAAAAAGCTTGTTTCGAGGCGAACGTCGTGGGCACCGAGCTTTGCTCGATGTGTGCGATTTTCGACCTCAAATTCCGCTGTTTTCCCTTTCAAATTACTATTTTTAGTTAAATTTTGTTATTTTGGTAATATTTCGATTGCATGTTTGGAGATGATTTTTAACCCAATTTGAGTTAGATATTTCGCGGACTACTTATGTTATTCCGTATTTTAATTTGGCGTGACTTTAGAAATTTTGTCATTTTTGGTAAAATTCAGATTTTTGCTATAAAATCCGATTTGTGGACTTATTTTCATTATTGCTGGATATAATAAAGTTTTTTTAAATTTCAGAGACGTTTTCTCTGTATTTTCGACGTTAATCTTGTGTTCTTCCCGTTGAATTAGTTGGTAGAACTAGCCTGCAGAATAATCACTATTATGCCCGACGTCAAACGCCCAAACATGCTTTTGTCAAGCTGGATCACAACAATCATCATCTCTGAAAATCAATGGTTCTTCCCTTGTTAGAGGCCATAAGTTAGATGGTTATCTTATTGGTAAGAAACCGTGTCCATCTGCCTTTCTAACAATTGAGAATTGGACTGCTCCTACAACTGCAAATGGGCAGTACCTATTCCAATAACCTATCGCAACCCAGCATATGAGGAATAGGTTTAATTTCCTCTCCTGAAGTTTTAAATGCTTCTTCTAGTGAAAATTGTGATGTATGGCATAAGAGATTAAGCCATCCATCGCGTTAAGTTTTTTCCAGTATTCTTCATTTATGTAATAAAGATTTGAAGATCAATTGTTTTACATGCCTGTCAACTTGGAAAACACCATGTTTTGCCTATTTATTCACTAGCAATTAAAACTAGTAAACCGTTAGAATTAATTCACATAATTGAATGCTCTTGATAAAGGCTTAACATGATTCACATAAAGATATAGTATTGAGTAGGATTGAATTGAACTCAAGATTGGCAAATCAATTAGTATACAAAATTGATTATTATCAATATTTGATGATTTAGATTAAGAAGATATTTATGGTGAACTCATGAATTCTAACAATGTTCATACATCCAACCTAAATTGTCGAATTATGCACTTCTAATTATTTTCAAGGATTTATATTATTTAGGATCATAATCAAACATCTTTTTATTATTTTTACTCGATTAGTAGTTAGAAATAAATTAATTAATAGTTAGATAGTAGTTCTCATAGGAACGATATCCGAACTCTTAAATCACTTTGCCAATTCTTAATTGAAATTGTCCCCTTGCGATAAATTCATAACAAGCTTTTTTGGTGTCGTGTTAGGGACTATTTTTATTTAAGGCTTATTGGCACAATATATCCCACCTTTTAGACCCATTGTGCAATACTTCAACCTTTTGAAATTGGTGAAAATTATCTGTGTATAAAACTTGAAGTGCGTTTCACCCTTTTCCGGTCCACTCCCGTCTATTCTATAGTTAATTCCAAATAAATAGGGCTAAAATGGAATATTTGAATAGGGCTAAAACCGTCAAAGAGGTAAGAATTTCTATGTAAATCCACGATCGACAATGGATTTTCCTTCACCCACGATTGTGGTAGTTTCTTTCACCACATCTGAAGGTCAAACAACCGACATTCTACAAGAATGGTTTGCAACAATAAGTGATTAACGCAACATTTGTATTTGAAATGTGTGCTTAAAAGATTGAAATTTTGAATTGCAGTTTTGAAATTACTTGATTTTTGTTATGCTTACAGCTTTCAATTGTGATTATTGAGAATGTATACTCCAAGAGTAAGAGGTTTTGAAGATGCTCCTGAATATGATGAGTTTTCCTATTTTGACGATTTTGAAATGAAGTTTTTTTATTCAGTTTTTACGTGTTCTTGTTTGAATTTTGGTCTAAAACGTGTGTGCATGTTGATTGTTGTGGGTGTTGACTTATTTCAAGTACTAATTCGTTTCTTTCATATTCATCCAAATGGATATATAGACTACTTCACAATGGCTATATACAATGGGGTATTTTCTTCGATAAGATGAATGAATTGAAGTACGAAAACGGTACGATTGTATTCGTGGACTATGTAAAGCATGAGTATTTCAATATGGATTGGTTTGGAGTTTTTGCGTATGTGTGTAGAGACTGGTCCTCTGGACTTTTACTTCAGGAGGCAAAAAGGTAATTTAGATAATTCTTTGAGGAGGTTGCATAGTGAATAAAATTTAAGGGAGATGTTGAAGGACTATAAAAAAACAGATTTGTTGAGATTTATGTGGTAGTACCTAGCGAAACTTACGTACTACCCTACGAACCATATCAAGAACCCTTACAAGATGTTCCAGATATAGTGCCCCTAATGAAGGTGGTGAAAGTAATACTAAAGGACGCTACATCCCGGTGTTTGATGTGGATGAATGTGGTGCACTCAAGCATGATATTGGTGGTTATGCGCCTGAGAATGTGAATGAGGCGCGGTCGCAATTTGAGGAAACACTAACATATGATGCTGGAATTGGTAATGTACAATCGGAGAAAACCAAAGAGAACCCAGAATTAGGTGATAGAAATTGGGGTAGCGTAAAAGACGTAGTGATGATGAGAGAATTAACGAACCAGTGGAAGGTTTTGTCGAGAGTGACTATGAAGTTGATGATGAACAACCAGCTACAAATGAAGAGGCAATTAACTTTGGTTTTGGTTTTGGTTTGTACAAGGGGTACAAAGTTAGAGATACTAAGACTGACTATGAGAATTCAGATGAGTTGGAAAGTGTGTATAGTGAAGAGAATGAAGGAACAACAACTAGAAAAAAGGCAACGAACATATGCATTTCTTCCCTGGACTGACGTGGAGAAACTTATGATAGAATTTAATATAACAATAGGGATTATAGATTCATTAATCAAATCCTTTTGAACCCTAAATAAAAATCATACTCCATGTTGAAACTAGAGAAAATAACAAAATAGCGGAAGCATAAACATACATTGATCCATATTGTT
>CAIGRB010174478.1:0-27804 GCA_903798255.1 Fraxinus quadrangulata
CAACGGTCATGCCAGCACCAGGTGTTACAATCTCAGCCATTTAACTTCAACAAACAAACGACATATAACTGAAATGCGAGAATGCACACACAAGAGGGCCAGACCGGATCGCACTCATAACAGACAATTGGGCTAATCAATTTAAGTTGGGCTTCATCAGTGGGCTTTAACAGAAGATGGTTAAGCACAAATATAACATCTTGTCTATAGAATCTTGACTGTGCAATAAAATTAGTTAGTGTAAGTTCAGGAATGAAATTGAGAATAAAACATCAGAAGACATAACCTTAATCATATCCATTAGTTTAAATTCTGGATTATGTTAAAACAATATTTTTGCAAACAAATATTTTGAGCTTCAATCTTTATCAGGTTAAGTTGGAACCTGCCTTGAAGACATGTTAAAACATAGAAACAATAAGCCGCAAAAAGAATAAAATTTCAGATAAACAAACAACAAAATGAGAATGAATTCAAGAAGCCATTGGAAGTGTTGAGATTTAGACTCCAATCCTCACCAACTCCCGGGCTCAGTCGACACCAATCAACACCACAACCAAACAACCGATCCTCCAAACTCACACCCAAATACCTGTTGCTCCAAAGTTTGCCTTTTGATAAGTGAAAATCCATGAGTTTTCCAACAGATTGATCAACGTAAAAGATGGCAATCGTCAAACATTCCATTGGAAAAACAAATGAATTTTCAGTGTATGACTAAACTGAAACAGAAACCATTTTGAAACAAATAGAATTTTGATAACTAACATGAAACTTTGGTATATGTTGAGTTACCAACAATGGTTTCTACCTTCCCAAAATAAAAGAGCTAGGACCTAGGAAGATTATTGCTCTGAGTTGAACTTGGGCCATGTGAAGACCACAAGAAGTGATCAAACTGTGAATAACCTGATTCACCTCCAACTATTGCCAGTTGATGCTTCAAATCCTGATTTTCAGCTCTAAGCTCAGCTTCCTTCTTTCTTGCTTGAAGCTCTTTTTGGAGTTCTGCTTCCCTTTCTTGGCCTTCACGGTGCTTTCAGCGCTTGTTCAAGCTTGGCCTTGGTTAGCTCCAAGTCCCCTATCGACTTCCTAGCACGCTTTTGGACTCGATTCCTGTTGAACCAGCTAGTAATTTGCTCCACATCCAGTCCTGTTGCAGTCACCAGTTCGATCTTCTTATTTTTTGTTAAGTGTTGGGATTTCTTGAATGCTGACTTGAGAGCATCAATCTGATATTCCTCAAATCGTTTGACCATGACGCCTCAACCAAGCCTATCATGTTTCCATTTTGCTATCTTCCTTTGAAATTTATAGAAGTATGAGCCTCAAAAAACAAGTCAAACAAAGTAAAAAAATAATAAAAAAGAAACACTAGCAGCATTGAGACAAGCAGATGAAGTTAGTGGAAGCGATGAAAACAAAGAACGTGCTCAAACCTAAATAGCCTGGTATGCATGAATGCACTAAAGTATGAATGATTCACAACCCACGACCCATTACTGTTATAATTAACTCTTCACTCCACACCATCTCACCAAGTCAAGTAATCGAAAAGTGAGGAAATAAAGGTAGTATCTTTAATTTTCCATTGAGTTTTTTCTATATTTCCTCTTTGCATAAATTAGTATCTTTCTAATGGTGTTCATCATAATCAATACAGTTCTGTTACGTGTAGAATTTACTTGATTATACATTTGTCTAATGATAGTAGGCTCCTTTACCATACAACAAATATTGAGTTAATTTCCTAAAATATTCATCTAATTTTTGTATGTCATGATTAGTTATTGAATACATAGTTGATTGATTAAGTAAATGAAGGCCATATTTCTAAGAGCTTTATAGGTATATAAAGGAGCATAAACTTATGACGAGTCATCCAATACACCCAGTATTCACTTTATATCATATACACAAAACTCTGATGTATTATATGCATAGTGCTTGGCTATTTCGAGAGTCGAAAGGCCTCCAAAAGACAACTCAGTGTCACCTTAGAAATGTATGCTTTTGTAGATCAATCTTCAGAACAACAATATTCGATAATTCTTTCACATATTGGCTGACATCATGGGCAATAAATTATACTATAGTCATGGACATCAACTACCATAAGCGATAGAACAACAAAAATACAAGTAATAAATAAGACTAGGGTCCCGAATCTTTGTACCTTGTGACGATTGGATTTCGAACCTTTGATTTCTAGTATCGGGTCTTCCTAACCTATGAAATGTTTGCGACCTCAAGCCCTTTCGTGATGGAAAGTGTCATTTGTCGGTTAAATGGTCAAATTTTTATTAAATTGACAGTTTTTCCCTCAATTTTTCAGAACTCCCCAACACACAAGTCTCTCTCATCAATTTCAATTGCTGAAGCCACAGCAACTTGACGAATGATTGCGGGTAGAATAAAATGTAAAGGTTCAAAATCCTAGTGCTATTTACCAAAATACCAAGTACAAGTCTGTCAAGTCATCGTGACTATTTTGCACACCAAAAGTCATGGTGCCTATTTATGTGGAATAGGCAATTGGGCTCCAAGTAACATGTTTGAGTACATGTGAAAATGTAGGCCAAGTTTTTTTGGGTCGACTAGAGAAAAATCATATTTGAGCCCAAACCATTGAATTCAATATGATAATTCGTACTTCTTAAAGCAATGGAAATACGTAGGCCCCCGTTTGAAATTTCTTTTAGAATTCTAAATTTTAAATTTTAATTGTCAAATAACTTTAGCTAATTTACATGTTTAGTGAACTTAATAAAAATCTAATTATTTAAAATTGTGTACCATCAGACAATAAACAAAATTAAGTTTTCAATATAGTAAGTTACCTAGGCATTGAAAGTGAACAATTTTTTTTAGTTATATATGATTGAATGATCAAAGAAGATTATCTTATAAAGACTCGTAAGTCGACCTATCAAAGTCTCCTTTTCGAAAACTTTGAAAAATGTCCATTGAAACTAGATTAATGGCTTTGGTGCCATACTGATGCAATGTGTCTTCCATAAATTTGGCATTAGCTTTCAATAAGTCTCTTTCTTTCTTCAAGTTATGAAGAGCTTGAAATAGGAGTTATTTTTCTTCCGTCACGTTTGCTCTTTTTCTTGGGCATTGATTTTTTCATTTATAACACCTTTCTAGGAAAAATGATGGTATCAGAATCGCTTTGGTATCAATTTATTGAGAATCGGGTCAATTAATAAAGACAAGAAAATAAGTGCAATATGAAAAATAATAGATCACACAATAATACAAAATTTATGTGGAAGAATAAGAGAATTTTAATATACTAAGAAACTAAAATTATTTTACAAGATTTGATACCCTCAATATAAATCTAAATAATTCTCTCAAACTTCTAATGTATACAACAATGATCTTATTGCTCGTTGAACCTATGACAAGCATATACCTCGTGGAGTACTTATAGAAATCCAATCTTGGAGTTATAAAATAGAGTACAAAAAACACAGTAGAAATCAACTAAGACCCTGAACCAAAAATTGTGTTGGGGCGCTTCGACGCCATGTTCCGGCACCCCAATTCCATGTCGACATCCCAATGCTTTCAAAACGCTTTCTCATCCATTCTACAGACATTTTACCCAATCAAACTTTCAATTCATGATGAAATTTGATCCATTCTCAATTCGGACTTCTAAACCAAAATTATTTAGGTTTCCTCTATGAATCAAACCTCCAAATCACATGGAATTTAAGTCATAATATAACAAACTCCACCTTAACACAAATTTCATAGCAATGAATTAAGTTTTCACTTTTGAAGTCATTATCCACATTTTCCAATGTGCCCATTCCGGCATACTCAACAACTTTGAACAAAATTTAAACCCTATTTACTAGTAGAACTATCTAGCGCCAAACCTACTTGAATCATCCGGTTCACTACTATTCCAGCCGAGTCACCAAACATGCTCAAATCACCAAGAGCAACCTGATCACAATCAACTCTACTTGAGTTATCGCTTATCAAATTATAAGTCACAGTGACTTGTATAGTGACCGTCGAACCTTCCAAAACATATAATTGGACCTTATCCACCCATTTAACACAAACACGACATCCTTGTTAACTTTTAGAACTTCACCTCCATCGGTATACCGTACCCTTTTGAATCAAAAATACTCAAGAGGGCAACATTTTTTTTAAAACATGGAACATGTCTCATTAAACTAAGTATTCTGACCGTCCTATCAAACATCTTGATTCTGCTCTTACCAATACCATCTATTTTATAAAACATTATTTTTCATCACCATGGAATCCCTTGTAACCGTTTCATATGAAAAAAAATCAATCATGGTTTGAACATATGAAAAATGCAAGATGTATCAAGAATTCAATCATCATCGGGTTTAGAGTCACCATCAGTAATAGCCAAGAGATTTACATCGTTGCAGTCTTCTTCTGCAAGACTCGCATCACTTGAATTTTCTGGTTGTCCCTTCTGATCTATATTAGCAAACTTATTCATGTTCCATCATTCATAGCAATCATTCTTCATATGTCCCTTTTTGTTTCAATACCAACAGACTTTATCACCGTTATTATCATTGACTCTATTCCTTCCATGACTACTTGTATTTCTCTCACGAATAACAAGACTCTTTGCTTGTGCTTCAAATCCGACCAGATGCTTCATCTTCTCCTTGAAATAAAGCGTTTTATATACCTCATCAATAGTGAGAGCATCCCGACTATAAAAAATCACATATGAAGGCGCCAACAAATGTATCAATATTAACCCTAAATCCTCTTTATCGTACTTGACCTCCATGGTCTCCAAAAGCAACGATTTTCTTGAACACTGATAGATGATTTTTCAAATATCCACCTTTTGTCAAGCGATGAGGATACAAGCACTGCTTCAAGTGTAACTTACTGATCAAGCTCATTGTCGTACAAAACTGCTCTGATTTCAACCACAATCTAGGGACACTTTTCTCCTTTACCAATCTTGAAAAATTTTATTAGAAAAATGAAGATGTATCTATGATAGGGCTTTTCGATCACTGCGTTGCTTCTCCACTGTGGTCATTATTGTGGGCATTCTATCCACCCCAATAAAGTATTATCCAAGTCGAATTGAGCACGAATTGATCTTAACTTATTTTTCCATAAAGAAAATATATTGTTTTGATCTAAAAGAGGAATCTCAAATTTCATGATTGCTACCTTGAAACAATTGACTTTGTTCAAACCTTGTTTTAATAACTAATTTGGACCTCCCAAGAAACCGCCAAAAAAACCTTGGCTCTAATACAAATTGTTAAAAACAATCAAGATACCAAAATATTCTGATACCAATTTGTTGAGAACCGGGCCAAATAATAAAGATGAAAAAATAAGAGCAGCATGAAAAATGATGGACCACACAAGAACATAAGATTTATGTGGAAGAAATGAAAATTTCAATATACCAAAAAACTAAAATTGTTTTATAAGATTTGATACTCTTGATCTAAATTTAAACAATTCTCTGAAGTTTCTAAAATATATAACAATGAACTTATGGTTAGTTGAGCCTATGAAGAGCCTACACCTCGTGAAATATTTATAGGAACACAATCTTGGAGTTATAAATGAAGTAGAATACAAAAGATGTGGTAGAAATCAACTAGGAAAACTCTTCTCCCTATAACGGTGGCGTCGTAGCGCCACCTACTTGGTGCTAGGCGCCCTAGGGCCAACACTGGGGCAACTACTCCCTAAACCAAAAAACTATGATGGGTACTTTGGCACATGCTAGCGTCCCAATGCTGTCAAAATGCCTTTTCATTCATTCTGAAGTCATTTTCCCAATTAAACTCTAAATCAATCATGAAATCTAATATTAATCCGGACTTCCAAACAAAAATTATTTAGGTTTTCTCCATAAATCAGACTTCCACATCACATGAAATTTGAGTCATAACATAACATATGAGATGGGTGGAAATGAAAATTGAGATGGCATTAATAATCATCAACCATAGGAGCTCTCATTCAACCAGTCAGCTCAACAATGAGTCATTACTGTGATATAGTGTGTTATGTGAAAATGTATTTCGATTAAAAACCTCTACAAGTGTACAGTTCGTTACAAGTAATAAAGTGGAGTTTTTGAGTCCGAATATCGTTCCCACGAGGATTGATTAGTTCTAATTCTAATTATTTTGACCTTAACTGTAACAAATAAAAGAAAGTGTTTGTGTTGATGAAATTATAAGTGAATTAATGATAAATATATAAGTATGAATTAATTAATTAACTAAATGCAAATTAGATATGAATATGATTTGAGGTGTTTTTTAATATGTGATAAATGTACTAGGATCACGAATCTCAGTGTAATAATCTTTTTAAACCTAGTTTTACACTTTGACACACTATTGGAAATATTGACGAGTCAATACTCCTAAATTATTTAGCAGTCTCTCTTGAGTAAAGTTAAACATATTCTCATATATGACCCAATTATATTTCTATGATGGATGCAAATATACAAAAAATGCATGAGTTTTTATGAACACTTAAAGATTCACATAAAGCGTAACCGTATATTTCTATCTTCTATCGGACCCTATGATGATTTATATATGTCGAATTTATTTCACTTCTCTCGAATGCATGAAATAAATTATCAAACTCACATAATTATCGTGCACTATAATCATGGAGAAAATAAGAGCATATAAATCATTCAAATATATCAAAACATGTTTTTAATGTCAAGAAAAATTAAGAATTAATCATATTATAAAGTTCATCATTCTCCTAGCACAAATTAATCTAGCCAAGCATGGTGGAGAAAAGAAAATCAGAAAAATAGATGAAGAACGCCATCACCCCGATTAATCTTCAATTGAATCTTCGTGTTCTTGGAGTTGTTGTTCACGTTCTTGCCTCTTTTCTCTCTCAAAAGTCTNCTTCAACTGTTATGGAAATGCATATTAGTCCCCAAACTTCGATCAATTGGCCGATTTATCCTTCTTTCTTTTCCAATTGTTTAGAAACATCTTCACAACTGGAATAAGATAAAAATAATCTAAGTTAAGTAAAATACAATAATAAAATGATACAAAAGCTTAATAATATGATCCTGAATAAGTGCACAAAAATGCATTTATCATAGTACATTAATTTAGTACCGTTGATTACTTAATTGATTGATCTAAAAAGGTTTTACAACTTAGAGATATGGAGATGAGTCTTCTTTGAACCGCAGGAGATAGTTGCCCCTTACATAACACCAATGCTGTTTACTATTAATTTACATGGCATTATATAATAAATTTGATTGAATGTAGTGATACAAGATTTATCTAGTTGAAGAATTTTTCTATTATCATCATCGGTTTAGATGACATCAAACAATTTAATTCATTGTCCAATGCATATCATAGTTTAGGTAATATAAAACTCTAACTCATTGTCCAATGTATTAAAATTGACGTATGACGAAAATGTGAACAATAATAAAAGGGTCTTGTTTGTAACACAGGCATGTGTGTTTGCTCGAATTTTTTTCAAACAAACGAGATAAATATTTGGAATCCACCAAATAACGAGAAAAACTAAAATATCTTATAAATCATGGAAAACGAACATCTAATTTACAAACTCCTAAATACATATTTAAAGACTCAGAATAAATTCAATCAATTGAGATCCTGATTTTGTAGACAAATCCAACTAAATTAGAAAATTGAGAAACTAATCTGAATAAAATTAAAATATTGCAAAAATGATAAAAATACATTTAAACTGATTCAAGCAGAAAAATGTTAAAATGGACCCCTAAACAATGTAATTTGCATCGAAAGTTGGACGAAATCATCCAAAAAAAATGTGTAGAATTGGAAAACGCTTTTGAATTGTACTCACGGACACAAATATGACAATCGAGCTGAAAGTTATGCACGTTTTTCATAGATCCCACTTATTTCTTCTCATTTTCAATTGGTTTAGGATTTTCTTTTTTAACTGTTCCACATTATTCCCTTACACTTCAAAATAATTCGATCACGAGTTATCATCATGATACAAAGGCTCATCGAAGAAAAACTCATTGGCTGAATTTGTAATAGTCAGGAAAACTTTCCCTTCCACTTTTGAAGCTTTCTATCCCTCCATGTTGGTGCAACTATATTTTTTTTATCCTTCCACTTAAACTTGTAAGTATTCTCTCTACTCGTATGTATGGCATCCACATCAATTTTACAAACTCAAGTCACTTGAGTTGACATACCTTTTTTAATCCAACCAATCTCATGAAGAGTTGGATGCTGTTTGATTGCCATTTCAAATAATACACCAGCTTCTTGGCGATCACATTTTCACAACTACAATTGTCTATGATCAGACTGCAAACAACATCACTGACTTCACAATTGGCCTGAAAGATTTTCTTACATTGAGTCAACTCTTCCATTTGGGCGATCAAGAATTTTTTTTCATAATACACACAAAATCTTCTTTTTCTTCTCCACATACTTCATCTGTATATTCCCCATCTTCTTCCTCATCTCCGACATATTCTTTATCTCCATCATCTTCATTAATTGTATCTAGTAAATGTATTGGTCTTCGTTCAGGACATTCGTTGGATTTATGTTCGGGTTTTTCGCACATGTAACATTTTCCAATAGTTCATTTTGCATACGAATTGTCTGTTGTCCAACAATCCGACTTATCTCCGATTACTACTCATTTCAGTTCCACTGCATTACTGATTGCGCGTGGTTTGGTCGCGATCTGGGACAGACGCAACCTTTTTGGTGCCCTTCGAATTGTATCATTTGAATTCCTCCTAAATGGTGGAGGACTCCGTGACTAATATGCAAGTAATGATTCTACTCGAAATGCTGACTAATATGCAAGTAATGATTCTACTCGAAATGCTATCTCCTTGGCGTTTATTAATGCATGAATGGGCTGATCCCATCTTGTCCAGTATCTTATATATTAATCCCCTTACAAACTTCGGATCTAATGATAATCAACCTCCATTACGTCAAAAGGAGATTGCAGCTTCAAGAGCTCCTCGGTATAGTCAGCCAACGAATAGTCTCCTTGCCTACAATCCAAAAATCATTTATACAATGCTTGTACATAGTCTCTAGGGAGAAATTGATGTTGCAACAATTCTTTTACTATGATCCAGGCCTTTATGGTATGATTGTCTCACTCTGTAAAGTTCATCAAGAATACTCTATCACCAGGCTCTTGCTCATTCTTTAAGTTTGTACGTAACAATTGTAACCTTACCTTCTTTGCTAACCTCCATGATTTCAAAAAATCATTTCACCTCGTTCAACCAGTCACGAAAAGCCTCCACATCTAAGTTTCCATTGAAAACATAAATCTCTACTTTGACTTTGTATCCATCACAGCCATTATGATGGCTATGATAATGAACTGGGTCAGATTGACAAGGTCAACAACCTAAACAAGGTCGATAGGTAGCTGTTGCCTAGGATTATCACATCCAAGATTCAAGACAACCAGTACGTCCTTAAATCGATTGCCTAATTCTTGTGGATGATTGTCTACTACTTGTTGACTATCTTAATTACCTCAAACCTCGCCTCGAAAGCTTTACTCTGATAATCTGTTATTGCTCTGATACCACTTGATGAAAGAAGAAAACGTGAATTATAACAAAAGAGTCTTGTTCGTAATATATGAACATGTTTTTGCTCAAATTTCTCTTGAAAAAACATTATAAATATTTGGAATCCATCAAATAACGGAAAAAACTGAAATATCTTAATCAAGAAAAAATGAATGTCTAATTTACAAATTCCTAAATACATATTTAAAGACTCAAAATAAATCTTAATCAAATTGAGAATTTAATTTTGTAGACAAATCTAACTAATTTAGGAAACTTCAAAACAAATCTGAATAAAACTAAAATATTGCAAAAATGACAAAAATACCCTTAAACTGACTCAAATAGAAAAAAGTTAAAACGGTTCCCTAACTAATGAAATTTGTCTCCGAAAGTTTGACAATGTTATCTAGAAAAAAAATGTGCAGAATTAAAAAAAAAATGATTTTGAATTGTACTCACTGACAAAATTTTGACAGCAGAGTTGAAAGTTATACTCTTTTTTGTAAATCCTATTTATTTCTTCCCTTTTTCAATTGGTTTTGGATTTTCTCCACTTAACTTCTCCGCATAAAAACGCCACAACTTTATTAGATAATTAATCAAAGACTCATTGTCAGAATGATGATCACCACTAATGGTTAATAACATTACTTTTAATTGAACATATTTTTTTAATTGAATTAATCTATTTTGCCTAGAAGAAACTGTCTAGAAGCAGTGCCACAAAATGTATAAGAGGAAAATAATTGGATGGAAAAATTGATTGTGTTTTAAATTGTCCAATAATAGAGTACTATGTATCATTATGTAATTCATTATGTAAGCGTTGATGTGAATGTAACAATATTGTGATTAATTTCACTATGTTACCATGTAGACTATTACCAAATACCATATAGTCAAAAGAACTATCTAAATAATGCAGGAGGAATTACATTTGAGATGGCATCAATGCCTAGTCCTAGTATCTTAGAAGAAGTCATATAATTCAGTTAGTAAGACTTAATTATTAATTAGCAGCGTCGGTGTGGTTACTGAAACTCTGAAATAAAAGTAAGTGAAAAATAATCGATTAAGTGACAGAAGAACAAGATTGATACCACTAAAGTACTTATTTCCACTAGTCCAAAAGGGTAATACCACTTGAACAATCCCCACACCGCTTAATCCCCTGGTTTTCCAGGGATGGTCCAAGAAGAGGGTCCTTCAAGAAATTACTATTAATAGTAACCAAAGCACTTTCTTCCATCCCTGCCCTGCAAAATCAACACTTACCAGGGAAGAAACCCAGAATCGAACATATAGAAAGAAGAAACAAAGGAAGAAATGGGATCTCTTTCAATTTCGTTCCCGCGAGAACAAGAAGAAAAATCAATAATTGATCAAACCAAATTGCTTAATCTGTTCAAAGCCCAACAAAATTACCTCAACCATTTCTTTCAAAACCTTGATCTCTCTCAGACCTTAAATTTTACACAGACGCTTTTGAATTGCAGGGGCACCATTTTTTTCACTGGCGTAGGAAAATCCGGCTTCGTAGCTCAGAAAATCTCCCAGACGTTAATTTCTCTATGTATAAAATCTGGGTTTTTACCCCCTGTCGATGCGCTCCATGGGGACATTGGCGTTTTGGCCTCAGATGATTTACTGGTTTTATTCAGCAAGAGTGGGAATTCTGAGGAATTGTTGAGGCTTGTGCCATGCGCGAAGGCCAAGGGGGCGTATTTAATATCTGTGACGTCGGTGAAGCCTAATGGGCTGATGGGATTGTGTGATCTGAACGTGCATTTGCCTCTGGAGAGAGAATTGTGCCCGTTTGATTTGGCGCCAGTAACCTCGACCGCAATCCAGATGGTTTTTGGAGATACCGTAGCTATCGCCCTAATGGGGGCTCGGAATTTGAGCAAAAAGGAGTATGCTGCGAATCATCCAGCAGGGAGGATTGGAAAAAGCTTGATTTTCAAGGTGATTTGTTCTTGATTTTAAAATACTCTAATTTATTGTTTAGAACTACGATTTGAGCTTGAATTTATGATTATGATCTTAAGAGGAAAGTGTTTATGCCAAAAAAACAGAGATGTAATTCTTGAACTGCAAATGCAAATCAAGTTTTAAGTGGGAGATGTGATTGCTGAAGTAGATATACAATTAAAAAGAATATTAAAGTTTAATGTGGAAGTGTAATTATTGAAGTATCGTGTACAATAATTGAGGATCTTGTACAACTTGTTTGGATTTAAAGCAAAATGGTAATGCTAGAGCGAGATAATTGAGCAAATGATGTGCAAGAGCGAAAACGTTGCGCATTACAGTAGTAGCTAGACCTTGATTCTTGAATCAGGAAGGAATGGTCTGTTCTTGCTTTGTCATTTCCTTGTAAGAAGGTGGAGGGGATTCTATTTCTATAGATATTTTCATGTGTTCATATAGATTGAGGAATTTTCTTGATGAACCATTACTTGTATAGTGGTGGTTGGACTATGACTCAGGAAGGACGAAATCTTTTATTAGATTGTCATTTCCCCATGATCAGTAACAGATTGAGGAATTTTCTTCCTTGTTGAAAAATTACGTGTTATGTCATGTATTTGTTTTGGTTCTAACTGTTTACTCGTGAAATTGCAATAGCTATTTGTGGGTCCATATGAAATGATTTTGTGCAACATTTAACTGTACCGATCTCTTTGTGGTGCAGGTGAAGGATCTTATGAAGAAGAAAGAAGAACTTCCAGTTTGCAAGGAAGGAGATCTAATCATGGATCAGCTGGTAGAGCTAACTAGCAAAGGTTGTGGATGTCTTCTTGTTATAGATGATGGCTATCATCTGCTAGGTACATTTACTGATGGTGATTTACGGCGTACGTTGAAAGCTAGTGGTGAAGGGATCTTCAAGCTTTCAGTGGGAGAAATGTGTAACAGGTCAACTACTATTCCTCTGCTGTCAACCACCTCACGTAAATCTATTAATTGTTGCAATATGCATAAAGTGCCTCAAGGCCAACATTTAAGTAACTTAAGCCAATGGAGTAAATCAACTCTAAAGTAAAGAATTGGTGAAACCATTATGTGATTATGTTTTATCAACTCATAATTTGCATTGCACTATATGAAGTTTGCCAGCAGTCATGTTATTCTTCTTTCTTAGTTCATCTTGGACTTCCATGGCTGTGTTCTCTGAAGTATTTTCGAATTTTGAGTCTAGGAAATACTAGACCTAGACATTCTTCAGAGTAAACACCCTGTATTATCAGTTTCTGGTTTTATAAAATTTTCACGGAAAATTTAGTAATCCAACTATTGGAAGAAGCTTCATTAGAGCATGCTTGGAAAAGCTTAAACTATAATTTAAATTTAAGCTAGTCAAACATACTTGTTATCAACGCATTTCTTATTTCCACTATTTACTACCCACTTTATCTACAATACCGTAGGACCCATAGTTTTTAAGCACTTATATGACTCGGTCTAGTCTTTCAGGAACCCAAGGACAATTGGTCCTGATGCAATGGCAGTCGATGCAATGCAGAAGATGGAGTCTCCACCATCCCCAGTACAGTTTTTACCCGTTATCAGTGATGATAATGTTTTGATTGGTATTGTTACGTTGCATGACTTGGTATCGGCTGGCTTGTGATTGTTGCAAGTGTGATGTGGCACGCCCTATTGCTTGTTCTATGATTCTATCTATATTTGTATTACAGTAATTCTTTATATTCTTTCCCGATTCTGTATGTTGAAGAATATGGATGTATTAACTATGATCTTCCTTCTTAAAACTGTTCGCGTTTGGTTCCATTTAGGTAGAGCATGTTGGCTCGATCTAGCCTAGCCTATTTGATGAGATAAAACATGCCAATGACTATTATTTCTCCGAATTATTTGGAGAAGTTTGAAGAAAATTATGAGCATTTCATTATCTTAAAATAACTTCTAGTTGGGGATATATCCATTACAATATTTCTGTTTATTCTGTGAATATAACGTGAGAACACGGAAAAAAAACATGCTTCGCTATAAAAGCTCAACTAATGCTGCCAAGAAAGAGGATTAATTAATTTTAATTTAAATTCACAGCTCCATTACTTATGTGACAGTCTTACAATATTGGATCTTCCACGTGACCTTCGTATGGACGACTTTCCATTTAATCCAGTTTATCGCTACGTAAAATAAACAAATATAAGCTTTTAATATAAAGATAATACTACAACCTTTGTTTTATTTCAAGTGTATTACATAGTGATTATGTGAAAGAACAGTTATTATTGTCAAGTAATCAATTCATGTCTGTTTGGGGAATGAATCGAATGATGAGTATCTAAATTGGAGTTCAGTGATCAAACTGAAATTTCGTTAAAAGTTCGGATGGTAGCAGATGAAATTTACCCAATTTGGGGAGAGAGTGAAATTTTGGCCTTTTGCGTCTACTCACTGACCGAGTGTGGTTCTGGTGAACTAGCGCCTACTGCCACTCATGTCTCCTCCAATGCCCGCCGCATTCACGCCGACAACCGCCACTACGCAGCCACTCCCTTCTCTCTCCCAATTCTTCCACCATCACCAATCACCCTTTCCGTCTGCTCTCAATTCTTCAGTAAGTACTTCTAGACCCACAATTGATACCAAAGTGTAGAGTCCTAATTATGAGATTCTTTGTAGGGTTTTTTGAAGCTACGCAGGAGTAACATTAATCGTGTCCCACCTTCAAGCTCCTTCTCGAGTCCTCGTGATTCAATTTCAAGACACCCATATGGTTTCACATTATCAGAGTTTTTTTTAGAATTATTGGAAAATGAAAGGTCTTGTTGGATTATTGTTATTACTATTATTTCATTTTGGTGTGTTTACACTTAACAGAGGGTAGGAGAAGCAGTACATACGATCCGGAGCTTCGTTTTGTGCTTGAACTTGCCACTGACTCTGAATTGTATGAGCTTGAGAAAATTTTATTTGGACCCAGGTTCTTACTATTTATACTTTCAGATTACGTATAAAATTTTCTTGCAGTAGTGTATAGTGGTAACATCGTTCAAGAACGATTTACAACAATTATAGTGCAATGTACAACCTGTCACGAGCTACTATCTTCTTTTATCTGCTAGTGCAACATTATCGTATAGTACTAAGTACCTTATGCTTCCATGGGTTGTATATTGCTCTTAGCTCATGCTTTAAGTGCATGGTTTTAAAAGGCGTTTATGAGATGTGCCTCAAGGCTGAATTTTTAATGCTGTTAAAGGTAATTTAAATTCCCAGAAAGTTGGTTTTTAAATGGATCGTGTGCCTTGCTCTTGGCTCATGGTGTAAGTCAGTAGGTGTAGTAATTTTGTGTACTGAAATGTGAAGGTACCTTAGGTGTTACCTTCTTTGGATAAGCTATTTATTCAGCATTGCTGTGGCATTGGTATTTCATTTTTTATATAGGGAGTTCCCATCCTTTGATATTCGGTTGTTTTTTCAGTTATTTCAGTCCTTTGCTGAAATCAATAACGAAAAGGGATGAAGTTGATTATGTTATGATTGGAGAAGATTTGGACAAAAGGGAACATTTTATTTCGATGCTTGAATCAAGATTTTTGTATCTTGCAGCTGATGCACGGTCTACCTTAAGGTTATTCTATGCCCTTGCTTAGAATATGTGCTAAAATTTCATGACAATTAGAGAAGCAAAAAACTTTAGGAAAATAATTATCAAGTGCATTTATGATCTAAATGAAAACAAATATATCCATGTAAAAAACATATTTGTGAAACTTCGGATAGAAAGGATGGATTGTGGAATGCAATTATCATCCGAGAGCACCTTGTGAGGAAGATCATAGTCACAGCTGGGAAACATTATCTTTTATAATCCTTAAGATAAATTTGTCATTTTGTTTAATTGATGCTAGGGGTTGGAGGCCATCATATAGAAATGTATTACTTGAAGTGAGAAAAAAATTAAAAATTCCTTGTTCAGCCAAATTATCAACTGAAGATCTAGAAGTAGAGATTTTTCTTCATCTATTGCAAGAATACTCAAGGTATGTCAACCTCTTTCTTCTTTCTGCTTTAAATTTTGATACTGAGCAACTTCTTCAATTTAGTTGTTATCTGTTCATCGTTGAGAGAAGTTTGTTAAAATGATTACGTGCAGAAGGAGAATATGATAAGTGGTTGGAATATGCTTCTTAAGTTTCCCTTTTTGGTCCACCATGAGTTCCACAAGTTCTGTATTAGTGGCCTGCCTATTCCTTGTAATATATATTAAGCTTTCATCCTTTCTGTAGATATATTACCGAAGTACTAGTTGTTGAAAAATAATATATGATACATAATTTCGACTTCGAGATAACAAACAAAATCGTTTTATAACCTGTGATAAGCATTAATTTCTTCCTGGTTCGTGCCTCCGACCACTACCATTTCTCACTCTAATAACTATTGTGTTCTTCAAACTTCAGCCACTATTCCTAAATTATCCTGCTGCAAGAATCTATAGTACTGCTGCTCTCTTGCCGTTTGACATTGATTCAGTCACAAACGTACAAAAAAATTTGTATACTTATTTATTTTAGCAATATTGTATATATGCATCACCGGAGAGCCAAAAGCCCAACTACATAAACCTGAGAGATGTCATGAAAGAATAATCTTTGATAGTTAAGCATTATGGCTTTCCATAGTGAAGAACCTGGAAATTTTCAAAGCTCAATGGGTAGCTCAGCGTCTTCTGAAAGGGGTGATAATCTAGAACTTGGACTTAGTCGGTGGAAGGTACAATCAGTAGCAGCTGTAAGGTTTGGGGCTGCAGAGCTTCGATCGACAATATTAAAGGTTTCTGACTTCTATTTGAGTTCTTTGTATCTATTTATTTGTAACTGTTATTTATTTACTTAATATTTGTATTTTAGGGAGGTGGGATGCTTGCATTTGAGAAATTTTTTGCATGGGTACGAAATGGTCCAATTTCATTTGTTTAGATATTGTGTTTATTTACCGAATCTAAGGCAATTTGCATGCTGCTGCAGATGGAAGGTAGCTTAGCTGGAAAGATGTTCTCGGAAGCTGCCAAATATCAGATGAAGAGAGAAGTTGTCAGCAAGGTCCATAATCTGAAACTGCTTTTCCTAGTTAGATTTGTTATCTTAGAGGCTAAAACACGACAAACTTCCTCATCCTGATTTTGGAAATTAGAATCATATTATATTTTTGGTTTTCTGGGTGGACAGTTAGCAGCTATCAGCCTAGAAACCCAAGCGGCCTTACTTGCTGCAAAACATGTGTTATTTTGTATCATTGAGCTCTCTGATGAGATGCTATTTTGCTTCATTGATGGGATCATTTGCTGTTTCAGTTCATCAGCATGCTCTTCTGAAGTTGATGAATTTTATAAAGCTGTTAAAGATATTTGACTTATTTTTCATAATGTATTAGTTAGTTCCTCAAGGATTTCCTCTCTCTTTCTCTCTCTCTCTCTCTCTCTCTCTCTCTCACACACACACACACACTCTCTCTCTTACCCACCCACTTGTTCTGTCATCCAATCTTAATGCTAATTGCTAAATGTATGGATAACTGCACTCACCCTCTCAAACCAAAATCCGAAATGTAACACAAAAATAAAACAGCTGTACTTAAAAGGTTAATTAGTTTCTTTAGATACTTGATCTTTGTGGCATTATGAGTAGCAATTAATGAAATTTGAGCATTTTGCCCATGGTGGAGGATGATTGCTGATAACATCTTCAGAAACCATATAGTTAAGCCTTATTCATAATAAGCTTTGGGCTATGATGCTCTTGTCACTAGATTTTTCTTCTTCCTTTTCAAACTGAAACGGGATTTTACATGGTAGTGTTTTTTTCTTGGGTGGAAAGGGACTTCTTATAGTTAGTACTTTGATATAATGCACTTTAGAAGCTACAAACTTCTGGATGTTTTTATGCCTAACTTTTTCATACCATCAACACTTGACAGGGTCTGAAAGTTGCTGCCACTCGATATTTGGGGCTTAGAAGTGTGGCGCAATTACTTGGCCCAATGTATGCACTATCCTTTGCCTAAAAAGTTGCATGTTTTCTATGGTATTATTTTGTCATATGATATCCTTTTCTCTTATTTAAATTCTCTGTCTCTTGCATGGTTGCATACATCCCTCTATACTTCCCCACCTTTTTCTTTGGTTCAATGACTCCGAGGATCTGGCTTTGAAAGTGTAGTAGTTTTAAGGTGTTCAGAATTGAGGTGTCATCTGGGAGTGAAGAAACAAACTTCATCTCTGAAAGATATAGCAAAGCATCGAGAAATTATTATTTATGAAGTTTTTACCAAGAAAAAGCAGACCTATGAAATTCTTGGTTTTCAGGGACTTTTGATTAGGAATCAGGTTATACTAAACATTAAAGGAGCACAGAATGTGCTATATTATTAGTATATTACTCACTTTGTTGGAAAACATGAAACACCTGCCAAATTGCTGGTGTATTTAGCCAACTGTAGATATATTTTTTAATAAAGGGGAACTATAACCAACAAAATCATGTTTACAGAGCATATATAAATGTACGTTTATAATGCGTATTTATTTCCCCCCTTAATAGTTCTTAACTCTGCTTCTGCCTTTAGTGTATAATCATTACCTGGTTCTCATGTCTTCTGTTAGTATCAACTTGTGTGATTCTTAACCAATGGAAATCTGGATATCTCATGCAGGATGTGGGGTACCCTTCTGGCAGATGTTGTGATTCAAATGCTTGGAACTGACTATGCTAGGATCCTGCGAGCTGTATATGCATTTGCACAGGTAAATGGACTACATGCTTGTATGCTCAGATTCAGTAGGTCTCATATTTTCAAGAACTAATCCTTTTTCTGTTTTTTTTTTTAATGATATTATTTTCTTCAGATTCGAATCTATCGCTCTCATGGAATTGCATCTGATTATTAAGCAAGAAGATTCACATTTGGTGCTTGACAATCTTCTCATAAAAGTGATTGATGCTACATTTGGATCTTGAGCTATAGTAACGCTAAAAGGTATTTCTTTGAGTGATTAGATATTTGCAGGTAGAAAACTTTGTATAAAGTTGACTATAATCTTTTCGTCACCTTAGTAGGGCCTGGCCATGAATATCTCTATAGGATTTTATTTAAGATAGCTATTGGTTGTATATATAATTTTAGTTTGAACAAGAATTTCTTGTTGATAGAATGATCTGCAATGTTGAGTTGTTTCATCTTAGACAGTGGATTGCCACTTCATATCATTTATATCAGACAATTATTTTGCCAAGAGTAATATTCTTCTTTTGCTTTCTCTGTGATATCCCTGATGATTAAGTTGATTTCGATACATTTGTTAGGGATTTAAGGGCATATTTTCTGGGACAAATATATCACACGTCTCGTTATCTTAATGTTGTACAATCCGGCTTATCAGACATGCCCTTACGACTCCCATTCAAATAGTATAGGAATGCGTCTGTAGCACACAAAAGCAATAAATTGGTTGGGAAAGTAAAACTCATATTTCTCCGTCCAAAAATTCTTCAACAGATTTGTACTGCCCATGGCAAATCCATGACATCGAGATCACTTGATTGAGACTTCATTAATCCCACTGCATTCCATTTTCAAACATCAGTGTTACAGTGCCAAGGATGTTTCAAGTCTTTGAAGTGTGAAATATTTTCTTGAAGTTTTGATTTGATCCATGTTTTACTGTTGGTTCCCAATCAAACGAAAAAGTAATTTGTATACAATACAACGAGCATTAAATTGGGTAAGAAAGTGATTCATATTTCTCCATCCCAAAGTTCTTCCACGGATTTGTACTGCCCCTCTGGAAAAACAAACTGTTCACCTGTGAGGCCTCTAGCCTGAGGGATCTGTTGAATTTGACTAACTTCTTCATCACTGAGCTTCCAATCAAATATTTGAAGGTTTTCTTTCATTCTATACTTGTTGAAGCTCTTCACTATGGGACTCACTCCTTGCTCATGTATCCTACTCAGAGCTACCTGAATATGTATCAAAAATATTTGAAGGTTTTCTTTCATTCTTTCCCTGTTGAAACTCTTCACTATGGGACTTACTCCTTGCTCATATATCCATCTCAGAGCTACCTGCATTTGTTTTCGTAAGTCCATAAAAATTGTCCAAAACCCATGATTTATGTTCAGTTTGGAGTAAAAATCAAGCTAAGCCCATACTATCTCACCTGTGCTACACTCCTGTTTTTAGTTGCTGCGATCTCTTTAAGAATTGGGCTCTGCATCACTCGATGGGTGCCCCAGACAGCACCATTTGCACCCAACGGAGACCACGCACAAACAAGAATGTTTTTTTCTTTACAAAACTGAAGCAACTTTTGTTGTTGCCACGCAACATTAATTTCTACCTGCAAAAATCAAAATTCCTTCCTATAATCACATGATATTAGAGACTCAAAAGTATTGCAAGAACAAATTAGTTAATAATTACTTGATTAACAGCAGGAGGGATGGTAGCATTTTCCAGAAGTTTCGAGAGTTTTGCACAACTGTAGTTGCTGACTCCAATAGACTTTGCCAAACCCAGTTTATAGCATTCTTCCATAGCCTTCCAAGTTTCATTTATGTCAAAATGAAGCATGTCTTCTGCAGTAAGTTTGTAAGGATCAGCACTGTCCTTAATCCTTATTGGCCAGTGTATAAGGTAAAGATCCACATATTCTAGCCCCAGTTTCCTACAACATATATATAACGAAAACCTTCATATTCTTGCAAAATCAATTTCCCCTATTTTGAAAATAAGTACAAGTACCCGAGTGTTTCCTTGAGAGCAGGTAAAACACGATCATGCTGAGTATGTTTCCACGACAACTTAGAAGTGACAAACACTTCATCACGGTTCTTGATAAGGCCACTGTCGAGTGCCCTAGCCACCGCTCGGCCCACACATTCCTCCGTGCCGTAGGAGGCTGCAGTGTCGAAGTGGCGGTAGCCAGCCTCAACTGCATCCACGAGGATGGATGTTAGTTGTTCAGGTGGTGGCATAGGATAAGATGATGATCCGAGGCCTATTGTTGGAATCAAATGGCCAGAGTTCAACATTACTTGAGGGATTTGCACTGTAGCCATAATCTGAATGGATGATTATTTTTGAGAAAAGGTTGATAGAAACGGGCATAGACCATTTCTAATGCTCATACAGTAATATAGACAGACAGAGAGACAGANTGGCATAGGATAAGATGATGTTCCTAGGCCTATTGTTGGAATCAAATGGCCAGAGTTCAACATTACTTGAGGGATTTGCACTGTAGCCATAATCTGAATGGATGATTATTTGTGAGAAAAGGTTGATAGAAACGGGCATAGACCATTTCTAATGCTCATACAGTAATATAGACAGACAGAGAGACAGAAAGAAAGCACAAAGTGTCGACTTTTTGGTGAAGAAAACAATTAACACCAATTACTTAACAAATTAATTAAAGGACCACATTGAGATCCACGTCAAGCAGTTAACAATCTTTGTCGTGATGTCATTAGAATGGTATCATTATTTGGGTGAATTGAAATAAGCACTCAAAATAATCGTTCATGTTTAAATTTGATCATAATTATACTAAGAACAAGAATCATATATTCTAAATTGATGGATTGAAATTCATAGATGTGGAAAACATTTTTATTTATGAATATTACCAACTAAATCTTCATCTCTTTACTTCTCAAAAATAATTAGCCATCAATAGGATAAACAAATAAATAATATGGAGAGAAGAGGGGACATAACCTTTATATATGAAATTTTAAAATCGATCAATTATCGACTCTAACCCTAATTAGGGTTTACATAATTTCGACTCACATTCTTAACATTACCACATTATAAGAATAAAGCCCGTAAGGTGTACAATACCTAACATGTTGGGTCTAATCACAGTATTATTGTAAACCATATATTTAACCGGTAAAATTCGCAATCAAATGGAAGCCTACATAATAGAATTATTCTAACATTCTTCCACTTGGGCAAACATTTGATTGCTTTAGAACAAAACTTTTAACCTCCGGGTTAGACTATATACGTGGCCACACAAGTATACCTGCAATGATAACACCTTACACAACTTGATCCGGTCCAACAAGAATGTACAGCGGACATGGAAGTCGTTACATCAATCAAACGATGTAAGACCACTCCACAGTTACAAATGCCAAAATCCTTATCTACATAGATTCCCATGCTCCAACTAATGTGGTAGTATGCAATATAAACTTAGCACCAAATGTGATTAAAAAATTGTGCTAATTCATATAAGTCCTCACAATACTTCTAATCAAAATGAAGCCACATGTCTGTAAAAGAAACTCATCTTATATCTTTAATTCTTATATCTCGAGATCAAAATAATATCATATAAAAGACATAAGTCAAATGCATGCTTAAAATAATTCATGGATACAGAAAAATATATTTTATTATTGGAAGGGGCTGTACCCGAAGAACATATGAATTGCCTACGTACCTCGTAAAGGGATTGAGCCAAAACGTATTTCTTTTATATAATAACTCCCACTAACCAAAAATATCAAAGGTTTTCACAATACCTATATTAGCAACATGTGTCTTAAAAACTTTAGGAACGAGTCCCTTAGTTAAAGGATCTGCAATCATTGTCTTTGTATTGATATGCTCTATTTTCGTCTACCCTTCCTTGACTCTGTTTCTGACCATCAAATATTTGATGTTAATGTGTTTTGATCAACTAGAATTTTTATTATTTCTTGAAAAGAACACGGCTGCGTTATTATCACAATAAATAGTGATTGACATCGAGATAGAGTCAACAACTTTTAGCCCAAAAAAAAAAATTTCTCAACCAAACAACTTGAGTTGTAACTTCATAACATGCAACAAATTCAGCATACAAAGTAGAAGATGTCACTAAAGTTTGCTTAAACACTTTTCCATGAGATAGCACCCCCAGTCAACGTGAAAATATAATGTGAGGTTGATTTCAAATCATCTTGACATCCAGCAAAATTTGAATCTGCGTAGCCTACCACCTCAAGGTGATTTGAAACGCTGAAAAGTGAGCATGTAACTATCAGTTTTCTTTAAGTATCTCATAAATTTTTAGCCGCTTTCCAATGCTCTTGCCCTGGATTCGACTGAAACCTACTGAGAACACTAACTGCATAAGCAATATTCGATCCAGTGCAAACTTGAGCATACATCAAACTCTCCACAACACTAGTATTGGCATCATCTTCATGGATTCTCTTTCTAGCTCATTCCTTGGACATTAAGCTTTGTTAAACTTATCCCCTTTTATGATAGGTACATCACCTAGTACACATTTCTGCATATTGAACATTTCTAGAACGCATCATATATAAGTCTTCTGAGAAAGTCCCAACAAGCCATAATTTCTATCACGATATATTTTAATGCCAAGTACATAAGTAGCTTCTCCAAGATTTTTCATCTCAAAATTAGCAGATAACGTCATCTTTGTCTTATGAAGTAACCCCAAGTCACTGCTAGCAAGCAAAATGTCATCAACATACAGGACAAGATAAATAAAATTTCTCCCACCGATTTTGAGCATACTTCAAACTCCCCACAGCACTAGTATATGGTATCATCTTCATAGATTCTCTTTCTAGCTCATTCCTTGGATATTGAGCTTTGTTAAACTTATCCCCTTTTATGATAGGTACATCACCAGGTGCACATTTCTGTATATTGAACATTTCTAGAACGCATCATGTATAAGTCTTCTGAGAAAGTCCTAACAAGCCATGATTTCTATCACGATGTATTTCAATGCCAAGTACATAAGTAGCTTATCCAAGATCTTTCATCTCAAAATTAGCAGATAACATCATCTTTGTCTTATAAAGTAACCCCAAGTCACTGCTAGCAAGTAAAATGTCATCAACATACATGATAAGATAAATAAAATTTCTCCCACCGATTTTGAGATAAATACATAAATCAACTGTATTTTCAACAAAATCAAGAGAACTCACAACCTCGTCAAACTTCAAATACCATTGCCGTGAAGATGCCTGCTGAGGCCATATAAGAATTTATTCAACTTACATACCAAGTTTTATTTTCCCTTCACAACAAAACATTTAGGTTGTCTCATGTAAACCCCTTCCAAAAGATTTCCATTCAGAAAAGTCGTCTTAACATCCATCTGATAAAGCTCCAAATTATAGTGTGCCACAAGTGTGATAATAATTCGAAAAAAATCTTTGAACGAAACAGGTGAAAATGTTTCCTTTTAATCAATTATAAGTAATATGGTCAACAATATGCCCAATATTAAAATCACTCTCCAACATATATGCAATGTAATAACTGGGCAATGCAGACCTTCTTTCCCTTTGCGATCTCATAACTTGTAGCTCAGGAACTAACTCAATCGTTGTTGGTGGAGGAACTTGTAGTTCCTCTTGGTGCCCAGTTTCTTCATTAACAATTTCAGCGCTTGAGTTATAACTCTCTCCTGTATAACAGGAACTGGAATAACAATTGGACTTGGTTCAACAAAAAATTCCTTCAACGTAGAACTCTTACTATCACCAGTCATTTTCCAGAAATTTAGTAGTAATTGACTCAACAATTCTGGTGTCACGGTTGGAACAATAGAACTTATATTCTTTTGATTTGTCTGGGTACCTAATAAAGTAAGCATGAGTGAATTTTGGTCTAGTTTCTTCTCAAAAGGATTATAAATTCTCACATCAGTTGGACATTCCCAAACTCTGAAATGAGCCAAACTTGGCTTACGTCGTGTCCACAACTTGAAATGTGTCTTTGCAACAGGTTTACCGGAACTCTGTTCAAAATATACAAAGCAGTTTTCAAGGTTTCACCCCATAGATATTCTGGCAAATTTGTTCTACTCATCATGCTCCTGACCATGTCTTTTAGAGTTTGATTACGTCTTTCAGAAACGTTATTCTGCTCAGGTATCCCAGGCATGGTATATTGAAGTACTATGACACCCTTGTAAAAACTTTGCAAAATCACTCATGTTTTGACCAGACTCATCATACTTCCCATAGTACTCACCACCCCGGTCAGATTTTACAACTTTGATGCTTTTTCCACATTGTTTATCTACCTCCATTTTGAAAATCTTGAATTTCTCAAGTGCATGGGATTTATCATTTATCAAGTAAACATATCCATATCGCGAGAAATTATTAATAAAAGTTATAAAATATTTGTTCCCACAAATGGTGGAACGTAAAGGTCCACTAATATCAGTATGTATCAAATCCAAAATTCCATAACTCCTAGTGGAACCTTTCCTAGTGGATTTAGTCAGCTTTCCTCTTATACAATCCACACAAGTGTCAAAATCAGAGAAGTCGATAGAGAGAAGTATCTCAACTTTAACCAATCTCTCCATCATATCCTTTGAGATGTCCCAACAGCTTATGCCACAACATGGAGGATGATTCACGAATTAGAGATCTTTTCTTTGACACATTAGAAACACAAGAGATTTCATCAAAAGAAGCCAAAGACAATTTATATAAATCATCACATAAGAGGCTATTTCCAATCAAACAAGAATCATAAAACAATTCAACCATTCCATTACCAAAATTAAAGGAAAAACCAGAAGCATCAAGTTTCGATATAGAAATTAAATTTCGTCTTATTGTCGGTACAAAAACGGTATTCTCTAAAACAAGAGAGAAACACAAACTCCAAAGACAACTTCACTACTCATATGAACTCAACATTCACTTGAACTCCATTTTCAACGCACAGGCTTACTTCATTCTCACTTATCCTCCATTTGCTTGTGAAACCCTGTAAGGAACTCACAATATGAATATTGGCTCCCGAGTCTAACCACCAAGAATTTAAAGGAACATCTACAAAAGAAGACTCAAAATAAACTAAGGCCAAAGAGATACATGCGGAACTCTTCTTCTTCTTCAACCAAGTCTTAAACTTAAAACAATCTTTTTGCCAGTAACCCTTCTTTTTGCAGAACTTGCATTGATAATTTTTCTTTATAGTTCCTTTGGGATCAACAAAAGTCTGACCTCCAAAATTTTTATTCTATTGATTGCGATGTAACTTGTTGCTCTTGTGAAACTTACACTTATGGTTATGAGAAGACCCCTTGTTCTGTAGTGGTTGAAAAGCTAATTGCAAAATTTTGACATTTTCACGTCGCATCATATACTCCTCTTGGGCACATACAGCAATAAGGTCATTCAAATCTCATTTATTTCTTTGAGCATTATAAGCAAACTTCAACTGATTAAACTAACTTGAAAAGCTATTCAGAACATGATAGACCAGAAAAGGCTCAGCAATGAGAATTTTAAGAACCTTTAATTTAGAAGATATATTTATCATCTTCAAAACGTGCTCCCTAACTCCACGTGTACCATCATATCTCATATTTATGGGTTTGTCCATCAAATCTCCAGTTTCAACTTTATCAAACTCAACAAATCTCACTCCTATGGCATCCACAAAACTTTTAGCATTTTCATATCTGGAATAGCACCACCCATAATAGAATCGGATATAGGGCGCTTAATAATTTTCAAACAAAGTCTGTTAGCTATTTCCCACTTTTCATACTCAACCACATATTCGGGAGTACTTTTATCTCTGGGTTTCGAAAGCTGCTTCTCCATTATAAAATCCAAGCCCAAAAGACCAAGTGTTATTTCTACGTCTCGTTTCCATCTCACATAATCATTCTCAGTCAATGTTTCAATAGCAGACAATTGACTCGAAATAGCTGAGACCTTTAAAACTATGGAAATATAAAACAATATATTTAATATCATCCAAACATAATGCATGCAGACAATTGATGATAACATATCAATCTAATTAACATTGGCTACCAATTAGATAGTTTGTAATTAAAGTCAAAATCAAATGAACATTATTACGGTAAGAGCCTAATGCATCATTATAAAGTCATATTTAGGCGACAATATAACACGCTATAAGGTACTCTTAAAACACATAATGAAATTAGTTAATACAACAGATTGAGTTTTGAAACACCAATACCTTTGGGCAGAAGGAGATTTCTAGACAAAGTAAACTCGTTAACTGCTTTATGCCAATTTTCAAAAATATCACATATAATAACACATTTAGGCAAAATACTATATGCAATAATTTAAAATTACGATGCTAACGTCCAATTTTATTTTATTTATTATTTTTTTTTTTTTTAAGAAAACCAAATGAATATCAATGAGTGTGCCACTTTGGTAACTACCACCCACTTTTATTTTAAAATATTTCTCTTAATGAGAGCACTAAGACACACTTGAAACCTATGAAAAATTCTTAATAATAATCATGCAACATAATCACAATCATTAACTTAGGAAAAGCAAATTTATGCGAACAATTAATAACGACACTTAAATATTTCAACAAAATATAAAGTCGTCAAATATAATTTTAATTTTAGGTCGAAATTGAAATATATTTGGATCAATTTTAAAATCCCATTTTTAAAAATTCAAATTCAATATTTCAAAATTGCAAAATTGACCCTGAATTAAGATTATGAAAAAAAGGGGCCTCATAATTTAAAATTTACAGCACGGGCCCCCCTTTTTTTGAATTACAAAATGACCCCTTCTCTAAATTGCAGGAGAAACCCCCAAAAATTCACAAATTGCAGGAGAAGCCCCCGTCCCCAAAAATTCAATTGAAACCGTTTGGAAAAAACCCTAGACAATCCTCAAAGGGCGTCGCCGCCGGTCCAACATCATCTCCACGCCGGAGACGTCGATCGACAGCCACGGTTGCAGAATTCTGCAATCGTGCTGCATCTGGAGCAGCGCTCTTAGTGCAGCCCCAAACGAGCAGCGGTGAGCGCTGCTGACTGGCGGGCAGTGGCGTCAACGCTGCTGCTTTTGCTCGCGGCGATTCATACACAAAACAAGGCTAAACATACAGGTTCATTCATACCAAAATCAAAGCAAACCCAGATGCCATTACACAAAACACACACTGCTTCAATACACATACACACAGACGGTGAGGCTGCACTTTGTGGTTACCAACAAACATATATGCACACAGGGAGGATTTCATAGGTTGTATACATACGTAAGAGAGAGCAGACAGTAGCCTAGGTTTTCAATTAATTGGAGCTACATTTTTTTTTTTTTTTT
>CAIGRB010174509.1:0-29656 GCA_903798255.1 Fraxinus quadrangulata
GAACACCTATTGAAACCATATAAAGCATAGAGGTATATCTCTATCCTCTATCGAACCTTATAATATTTATTATATTGTGCTTAAACTCTATTGTCTCTCTCGATAATAATAAAATTCACTAACAATTCAATTGGTGATCAAACAATTGAAAATACCGATAAAAACTATAATAAACATTCACAAATCAAATCTAATCTAATTAAAGTCAAAATAATTAATTAAAATCTAAAAATATCATAACAAGGGTTCATCTCATCCTAGCAATGTATAAAATTAACTTAATATATCGAAATTACAAGAAATCATATTTCAGTAAAAGCCATAATCCGAATTTTTGATAAATTGAGAAGGTGATGATGAATTTTGAAATTTTGAATATCTTCAATGGTTTCTTGATGAATCTACTTGCGCCTTCTCTTCTTTGCCCAAAAATTAGGTTTGAATATTCACTTGATTGAATTCTTGCAAATCCCTTTCAATTCTTTCACAAAATTATGAATTTTCCTTATTTGATAAAATAATCGATGAATATTAGAGTATAATATGTATAACCAAGATCTCTAATTGTGTTCTGCTGTTAAGTATTTGTAGGGGTGGACAATTAGTTGAAAATCACATCCAACTTAATTTTCAAAAGAGTTACAATCGAATAAAGAAAGTTGCTCATTCGTGTGCAGATTTTTTGTCTCTACACAGCAGTCATTATTTTGAATATAACTTTCTCTCTCGATATTCGATTGAAGCGATTCAAAGTGAATTTGAGATATAGAAATATAGAAATATAATTTTTCCAATTCGAACGTTTACTAAACAAAAAATGAGTCTCAATATTTGGCTAAAAATCTAGAATATAGTTAACTTGTGTGATTGAAAATTGATTTTGATAATATTTTGATATATATTATTCCCTTTTGAGTTCTAATTCCATCCAATTATCTCCTAACAATCTTCAAAATATTTTTTTGTGCCCGAATCATCTATTGAATAATTATAATTGGTCCTCAAACTTTGAATTTTACTATATTCACCAATTTTCGATTCCTCGTTGACCATTGAATTTTACCTATATAACATAAAATACAACAATTTATGATATATTTTGTCAAAAAAACTACTAAATATTGATATTTTAGGACCCCAAATAAGTGTGTAAAATACACTTATCACTCGTCGTAACATAGAATTTCTCACCCCCACCAAGTTAGGGTATGTTGTCCAAATACTCACGGTCAAAAAGAATGATACAATATAAATTATCTTATATTTTGTATGTCTTGGCAAAAAAAAAAATGGGGAACAGGCAAAAGATCAAGCTGACAGGATATTTTGGATGTATAGAGAACAAATAAATTTGTTGTTATAACTCGACTGCCTCGACAACATACGACATTTTAATTCTATTTTATAAAATATTTCGTATTGGTCCATTTTCTTGAAACAAGGGTACCAGAGCTGTTTCTTTTTCTATTTAACTAACAATCTTCAAAATATCTTTTTGTGCTCGAATCATCTATTGAATAATTACAATTTGGTCTTCAAACTTTAAATTTTACTATTTTCACCAATTTTCGATTCCTTGTTGACCATTAAATTTTACCTATATAACATAAAATATAACAATTTAGGATATATTTTGTCAAAAAAATCAAATATCAATATTTTAGGACCCCAAATAAGTGTGTAAAATACACTTATCACTCGTCGTAACATAGAATTTCTCACCCTCACCAAGTTAGGGTATGTTGTCCAAATACTCACGGTCAAAAAGAATGATACAATATAAATTATCTTATATTTTGTATGTCTTGGCAAAAAATAAATGGGGAACAGGCAAAAGATCAAGCTGACAGGATATTTTGGATGTATAGAGAACAAATAAATTTGTTGTTATAACTCGACTGCCTCGACAACATACGACATTTTAATTCTATGTTATAAAATATTTCGTATTGGTCCATTTTCTTGAAACAAGGGTATCAGAGCTGTTTCTTTTTCTATTTAGTTTCTAAGATTTTTTCTAATATAAATAAATCGAGGTTTTATTTGTGACTAAAAGGTCATAAAACAAGCTCGAAAGAACCCATCCCCTTTAGGGATTTCTTGAAGAACCTCATATAAGTACCATATAAAGAGGTAAGCAAGTTGGACTTAAAATGTTCACTACGCGTCAATATATATTTTTTTATTTTTCTTGATTTGGTAAATTGACAATAATAAATTAACTCTCACCTTCGACTTGTTTGAGGTTGTCATCATCACAACATATACCTAACAATTCATGAATCTAAATAAATTTTATAACTTCATCAAATTATATGAATTTTCAAGCAGACACTTCTTCAACTTTTATCGAAATGTACTAAATTTTTTGACCTTTAATATATTGTTGTTCATCGACTTTCTTCCTATCAAAAAGTTCCACAAGAAAATTAGGCCCACCCCACCAAAAGTTGTGTATCCAAAGGCACGACCAGAATCTGAGCACTCATGATCAATCATTGTTATCATTTAGAGAGATGAGATCGTGCCATAGCTTTTTTCCCCACCCGACCCCACGTTGACATTGAAATATCAATGGCTAGGCATGTCTTAACCACACAATCATCACGTTCCACATGTCACATTAGATTCAATGAGATTATGTTTCAAGGCAATATTCCTATATTAATTGCAATTTCAATTGGACCCCCAAGTGTGAGCCATTTAGCAGACACAGTGAGCCTCCAACTCAATATTAATGGCTTAAGACCATGACATCTGTGTTGGGCCATTAGCCTCATGGGCCCATAATGCTTAACATTCAATGTCAAGGGTCCAGCCCCCACGTGACCAGTGCTGAATTAAAGAGCAACACTCTGAAGATTCCCAACCTTATCTCAACAGGAATAGGAGGATGTGTATGCTATGTCTGTTTGTACCACACCTAAATTGAGTTTTGAAGTACAAATTGGAAAATCTTGTAGGTGCATATAGGAAATTTTACGGAGGAGTTGAATAAGAGAATGTTTTGCATTATCACTTCTAAGAAACTGTTTTGCATTATCACTTCTAAGAAACAATCTTGGATGTTGGAAATAATTATTGCTCGAGGACAAGTAACAACATACCTACTTCGATAATACCACGCTTTTCATTTCATTTGAGAATATGTCAATAAATTATTTCAAGGTTTTGATGATGTGCGATATTAAAAAAAGGACATCGAGGATAATGAGCTCAAATTTGATATCAAGTTCTTTTGGCTATAACGTTTCGAATTGCTGGATGCATGCAAAAAGGTTAAAGAGAGTGTTCTCGAAGGCCATCTCAAATCTAGTCAAAAAAGTGGGGTGAACAGAGGATTTTCTACGGAGTATCGGAGGTTCGAATCTCCATTGCAGCTGAAGTGCAACATTTATGTTGGAATGCAGATGTCATGTGGTAGTAAAGTTATGATGCGCTTTGTCGTCCATCCGAGGGTCTTGTCTATACGTCGTTAAGGGATGTTCACAGGGAAGAGAACAACTTCCCCAATGTTGGCCCAAGTGTGTATAAGCTGTGGCTAGAGATGACAAAAAAATTCGCCGACTCGGGCTCAGCCCAGAAAAGGCCCGAGCCCCATTTTGGGGCGCTGACCCGTATAAAAAAAAATAGAGACAGGCTGCTGCTGTGCTGCCCGCACAGGCAGCTTGCTGCTTCCTGCTTGCTGCCTGCGTAGGCAGCACAAGGAGAAGAAGAAGAAAAAAAGGGGCCAAAGCTCGGGCCGAGCCTTTTTTTCTCGACCGGGCTTTGCTCGACTCGGTTCAGGCCGAAAAACTCGACTCATTGACATAGCTAGCTGTGGCCTATCTGAATTTACTCGGATGACGAATTGGGGGAAAATGCCGCCACTATTTTAAATTAGTCGTTCGAAGTTCACACACATGATGTATGTGAACTCATGTGAATTGAATAATACAAGATAGTCTAAAATTTCATATAGTTGTATTAAAATCTATGTGGGGTATGAATTTTGACAAAGATATAATCCAACCTAACTTCAATATCGTGAAAATTTAGAGTTTTAATGTGAATTTTATTACGTTATTGAAATTTTGAAATAATACAAAAATAAAACCATATACAAATCTTAAATAAAATAATATTTTAAAAGATGATGATTTTTTTAAAACTAATTAAAATTTGATCATCGACGAATATAACATTCATTCACGTATTTTTTCAAGACTATCTTTCATGTCAAATTTATTGCTAGTTATATCGTTTATTTCTTTCATCAAAAACCTTGCATATAAGGCCTAAAAATGAAAATTAATTGAAGAATTTCTTTCTTCTTTTAATGCTCCCCATTCCATTCCTAATCTTTGTAGTTCAGATTTCCACCAAACACGAATCTATATCTTCGTCCGAGAATTATGAACCCTCATCAATTAGCTTGCAAACTCTAATTTCACGAGTTCAAAATCTTAACAATTTTTTCTTAAGAATATACATAAGCAATTGGCTGACTTCTTGTGATAATTACATGAACAATAAACACTGGCTCGAAATCGATCTGAAAGAAAAATGATCCTACATATGAATAGAAATTAAAATACTAATGGTATAAACATCATGTATTGAAATATCAAATTTTGTGAAGAATATGTTGTTCCCAAATGCATTCTTGAGCCTATATATTCACAAGGCGTTGTGGGATTTTTCATATGGATCCGGACTGCAATGCTCTTTTGATCGAGGATAAGTTTGTTGAATTGTTCGATGGAGGAAATCGGGAGAGAGTTGAGAAACTCGGCGTTAAAAGAGAAATATTGGTTAAGAAGGACATGGAATTCATGGTAGCTAGGAATAAAGAAACAACTTTGAAATCTTTCTTGATGAGCAAAATATTCGTCGTGTTCTTTCCCATCTATGCCATGGGAGTCCTTTTCTTATTGAAATCTTAGTGGCTTGTTTGGCAAGGAAGATTGGACACTGGTTAAAAATAGTAAAAGACAATTATGTTCAATATTACGTACCAAACATGTAATATAAATTTTTTTTTTTTTTACTGCAATTCATTACCGAAATGAGTGCTAAACTTTACCAAACTTGCATATTTCATGCAAAGTGAATGATGGTTTCTTAACCAATCTAAGCTGATCCTTCGGCCAACTTGAAGTCGTACCAAATTTCTTTACTGTTTACATATATAAGTAGGGAGAAGGATTACTTTACTGTTAACTCCGTTTTGCTCTTATTTTCATGCAAACCTAACAGCCATGAATCAGGTCTTCCCCCTTCAGTTTGCACTCTTAATGATATTTCTAGGACTGTACCCTGGAAGGCTGGAACACAGAGCCAATGGATGCCAAATCCCCCAGTTTTTCCTCCACTTTGTAAAACTCAGATTACAAGTGTAAATCTTGCGTGATGTATGCTACCATTCACACCTGTCCCTCCACCGGAGCCTTCCCCTCCCTCCCCTCCTTCCTCGGACAAACCAGGTCGAAGACACGGGCATAGGCACGAGCACTGGCACTGGCACTGGCACGAACACGGTCACGGTCACGGGCATGGGCACAAGCACGGACACGGGCACGGAGAAACGTCTATTGAAGATGAATGCTGTCGATGGTTAAAAGCAGTTGACAGAGTGTGTGTTCGTGGGCTGCTGATGTACTCGCCACCTTTTCTCTCTAGACCTTTACACAATTACACTGTGGCGGTTGATGATTCGTGTAAAATGACTTTTGAGTGTGGATCAAGCTGGATGGAGGTCTAAATATTATTTGTTTCTGTCAGAGAGGAATATACGATTCTTGTGTTTTATTGAAAGCTGCTTTACTTTTGGTAACTTGGGTAGATAAGATATATGAATCTTGTAGTAATTGCTGTAGAAGAAACCGTCTCTCTTACCCTATAGAATAATATCAACTCAATAAGTAAATGTGAAGCATTACTCTTTCCAATTATGAGTATTTTGTTCTATATAACTTTTTTTTATAACAAATGTATAATTTTTTTAGCAAAATTTATTTTTGTTACTATGCTATAGAAGTGTAATATGTGAAGTCTAATCTTTAAACTTGTGGTATATAAAGTGTTAAGAGTTGATCTCATGTCCCAAGAAGAATTTTATCATATTCACCGTTGGTGTGACAAGAGAACCCTAGTTGTGGTTATCTGAATTTATAATTGTTTAATATAACCATAATTAAGGTTTTCTTGTCACGTCAATAATAAAAAGTTTTTATTCTGTTTCGCCAACGGCGAGATATCAGAACTATATTAAGTATTAACACACCCTAAATAGACAATACACTATGTAAATTTCACTTTTTACAAAATGGATTGATGTCACTGGAAATGCTAATTTTTTTTATTTTTTATTTTAACATGGATTGATGTCATTAATGAAGACGAATATAGATATTAAAAAAAAAAAAATCCAAGATAAGAGTGAACTCAATAGTGTAACAGATCAAACTTGAGTGAAAATGAGTTATGAAGACAAACATGACTGATTATACTAGCCATGTCAACGAGCCGAGTCGAGCCGAGCTGCCCGAGCCGTTGAGCTTTTTTGACATCGCTAGATTATACTGACAATATACTTGTAAGTAATTGTGTACAAGTAACATTACTCAATTTAAAAATTATGAATCATAATTGATAATACTTCACATGTCAATTTTTTTTAAAACTATTTTTATTATTCTCCAAAAATTCAATTGCTATTTCCTTTTCGTCTAATCTTTTTTTATTTTTTATTCATCTATCCTTCAATAAATTAACATTCAATCAAGTCTTCTTACCGCATTATATATATAATTTTTTTCATTTAATTTTTGAACTAAACTATACATGTCTATTAGTTATATTTATATATTATTCTCCTGTATGAAACTTTCTTGCAGAAAGGAAAAAAATCATCCGTAATAAGAAATTGACTTTTTAGCTATAAAATAACATATCATATAAAAAAGTTTAATTAATTGTTTTTTATTTATATTCATTGAACAAGTTTTATTAATTAAAATGTAGCAATTAAATTTTTTTTTTAATGTTGGAGTAGTATTTTCTGAATTTTAATATTTAATTCACTTACTAAAATTAAATTTTATTGATTTGATGTTATAGTTTAAGGAAAGAAGATAATAAATTCTACTAAAAAAACATCTTTTAAAAAAAGTTTAATTTTTATTTCAGTTAAGGGTATTTTTGTCTGTTACTATTTAAAATGAAATATTTGTAAATTTTTCAGCAAATGTATTTTTTGTAATATTATGCAAAATATAGTAGGTAAAATGTAAATTAATAAAAAAAGATAGGTAAAAATTAAGATATACGTGAACACGATTTGATTTGGACGATTTTTGAACTATTTTCGAATAAACCATTTTAAATTGTCCATTTTTTGCTGTTTGCTTTTAGTTTCAAATCTCAGATTTAGCTACATTCGTGTCGCTACAAACTTAAAACCAATAAAATTAATACAAAGATCAATCATAAATTTTGAACTTGCCAATTTATTATTTCTGAATTAGATAAGAAAAACATTATAAGAAATTATTAATTCCCTAATGACTTGTTAATAAATTTTTTGAAGAATAAACTCCCTCCGTTTCGTAAAGATATATACTTGCTTTCATTTTTGCTTGTCTCAAATTATATGTTACTTTCCTTATTGAGAGTATAGTTGATTTTTTAATTTTCTAGTATGTCACTATTCAACGTGTCTTGTTATCAACAAATATGAATTACTACTATTTAAAATTATTATTTAATGCATGACATATTAGGAAAAATGTTTCACTATATAAATTACATTTTCTTAATCTGTGCAAAAATAGAAGCAAATATATATATATGGGACGGAGAGAAGTGACATTTTAAATTGGATAGACGATTCGATTTAATTTTAAATTATTTTTAACTATTGAAATCTAAACCACTGCCTTTCCTATTGGCCGGTTCAATATCCAAATTCTCTTCGATTGCTTTCGCTTACGGTTTGTTAGGTTTGGCATTACAATAGGTGAATAGAAGCTAATGCTATGCCAAACAAGCATATTTCATAATTCGTACAAAGTGAATGAGATGCCGTTCTTAACCAATCTTAGTTGTTAACACGTAACTTGTGATCTTACAACGTACGTGGGTTGATGCAAGAATTACTTCGTTGTTTACTCTGTTATTTTCGTGCTAAAGTGTAACAGCCAGCCATGAATTGGCCCGTTTCCTTCTCACCATTTGATGTTCCTTCGATCATACCAAATCAAGACAAGTACATCGGTCTCATTGTGACTTTTTCCACTTTGTACAACTTATTTTGCGGTCGTAAACCTTGCAAGCGCAATGCTGCCATTCACCCTATACCTTCACCCTCCACTCCGTCCCCTCCTTCACGACCACGGCCATAGAGAACCACAGAATTGCTAGCTACCGAAGATTTAAAGAAGTTGGCACGTGTTTGCGCATGGTGATTCATGCAATTATGTGATGTTGGTCTAAATGTTCCTCAAGTTTCACTTCTCAATAGGATTGAAGCTTTACTAATTTTATCTAAAGTTATTTTCGACTTCTACCTCTTGTCTACTTTGAGATTTCCAATGTCTATAAATGTAGGACCCTCTAAAAGTTGAACGGGGAAATAAATTGAATTCAACTAGAGACAAGGTCAATACCCAGTACTAACAATCTTCAATTTGTGATTGCAATTTTTCTACATGTACATCCTGGTTTACACTGTGGCTTACCTAATTTACACTCGACACAATCTCACGTCATCTTTCACATCTCCCACATTTAATCCAACTATTATAACACTTCCATCGTTAACTTGTCAACCAAGGTGTACAAATAGCTTAATTCTCGTGATTATGATAGTGTCTCTAAACAAAAGAAAAGAAAAATGATAAGAGGAAGAAAGGGCGAGTGAACAATTTTGGTCAATGAAGGTCGCTCCGATGGTAAAATGTTGCAAAGATTGATAGTTGGGTAAGGTGTTTGTGGTTCTTTTGGACCATGCACTCTATTCATAGACTCGAACATGGGACATTTCTACTATGAAAATTCAGAATAGCTCATAATAAGTGCAAGCTCACGCCTCGAGGACGAGACAAGGGAAATCTTGCAATCTGAAAGAACGCAAAATATAACAGTGACCGAGGATTGCATTTACGATATTTGTACAAAATCCAATATCTTTCCTTGTATTCTGCATTTGTAGCTAAGAACTATACGATTTCGCAAAGAGACCAGCAGAAATTAAAGTGTGCATCAACTAAGAATGAAAGATTTACTCTACAAGATGTTAAACTATCTGTAAAATTGCATCCTCGTTCCTTCACAGGCTACGCTTTGGAAGCCAGGTACTTGATCATGTGCCGACATTGAAACCTGCAACGATATAATAGTTCTGGTAGTAAACAGACTTGTCTAGTTTAAAGTATTCTGTTATTAGGATAAAATTGGAGAATTTGGAAACCAAGCATTGTCGTTGTAAGGTTTTAACTTTTGCATTGTTGTTTACTAGTACCAAGAGGGGAGGAAACACAGAGAAATAAGGAGAAACAAAAAGAGTAAAAGGAGTCACTGGTTGGATTACATTCTGTAAGAGTCGAAGCAAGGCCATTTAAAGAAAACTGACTTCTAGAAGAGAGAATTCAGGACTTCTGTATACAGAATAAAGGAAGAAAGTTGATGGTAGCATTACTCGTCGCAAAAAATTGAATTCAAACTAAAGTCAGTTCTCGGTTGATGTAATATCCAAGATGTGTAGAAGACATCATGATTCTCTAAGTATTTTTCGTTTTCATTGATTTATAGGATTGGCGACTCGCCTACCTCAACCTGAAAATCTAGTAAGATATGCCGAGAGCTGCATGTACAGCCCCAACTATCGTACCTATCGCTGAACCAGTGGAAGAATTCATATTTACCGTTCACTAAATTAGTTAATGTCGTTTTTCTTTGTTAGTTTCCCTTCTTTTTTTTTCCCTCTTTTCCTGTTCTTGGATTATTGTCTTTAATTCTTGAATCATAAAAGGACAGAGTAGGATAGAAATGGTGTTCTGTAAGAATGTAGCAGCAAAATGAGGATTACTGAAATTTTAATACATAATAAAAGCAAACGTGTTCTTTTTTTATTTATTGATCATTAAAAATAAGGACCGTAGGGTTTCATCAGGCCTTGGGCTACGTCTAGGGTACGAAGAATAATCAGGAGAAGAGCGACGGTACCTGTTGTTAGAGGTGGCAATGGGCCGAACCGAGCCGGTTAAACATTTGTGTGTATATATATATATACACACACAAATATTGTAAACAATTTTTTAAATATACATTTTTCAAAACATTTTTATTTTAATTTTATTTTTTTAAAAATAAACCATCTTCCTTTATTCGAGTTTGGGACCGGCTACTTTTATTTCGAGTAGGCGGAGTTGAAAATTGTATACAAACAACTTATTACGTATACAATTTTTTTTAAAAAATTATGAAGGTATGAAAATAAAATTTCGTGATGAATACGGTGAAATTAAATATCACTAATTGATTACATACAATTTCGACATATTTATCTTGAATTCCAATCGGATTTATTCAAGATAGTATCGTCTTCATCTCTAACATGCCTACTGTTATAAAATTCAGTAATAAACGCTTCAAAACCTTCACATGATTTTAATAATAAATATGTTGAGTTCCATCTATGGCCTACGTCAGTAATAAATATTTTTGTATTCGTATTCCCACATTGCTCACAAAATTCCTCAAATGCTTGTTTTCTACTAGGTGTAATAGTGATATATATAAGAGTATTCCTAATTCGGTTAATTTCATCATTAACATGTTTTAAACTGTCTTGTACTATTAAATTAAAAATATGGCACACATATCGAAAATGAAATAAATAACCACCGAAATCGGGTTGAAGTACTTTATGCAATTTATCGATAACAACCTTATTTACAGTAGCATTGTCGAATATAAAAGAACGAATTTTACTCTCGCATTTATATTCTTTAATTATTAACATACTAGCATTAAATATAGTTTGAACATTGTACGGGTACTCAACAATTTTAAAAGCAATAATTTTTTATGCATGACCCAAAGTGGATCTATATAGTTTGCAATTGTATCAGACCGAAGCGTATTTCGACTTACCTCAACAACATCGGTTGAAGATATTGTCGAACGTAGTTTTAAAAAATGTTGGTTGTCCGTTATTGCTAATGGCAACTCCGTCGCGGCAACGAACTTCACCATTTCCGTTCGAGTTTCGTCATCCGAATACATCCACGTAGAAAGTGGCGTAATAATAGCACCGACGCCTGGAGTACCAAACTGTAATTGCGTTTGACTAACTGGAAGAAGCCCATGTTTGGCCACACATGTTCTGTAGTGACAGTTGAGGTGGGTTATTCCGATACCTTTTTGCCATACCAATCGTTGTTGACAGTATTTACATACTGCATTGGTTTCTTGAAGTCCATCGACCACACGACCAGTGTGAACCAATTTAAAATGGTCCCAACATTTTGCCTGCTTCTTCCCCTTTCTCTTCTCTCTTGTATCGGGAATATTTAATGTAGGTTCTTCATCGTGTTCCATATCAATTGGAACACTAAGATCAACATAATCCAAATCAATTGGATGACTACCTTCACGAACGTCGAAATCTTTAATGTTTTCTAGAATTGGTAATTCATTGAGACCGACGAATTCATTCCCAATTTGATTTTCGACAGGCGTTTCGTCTTTCATACCGAACAAGTTTTCAACAAATGATCGTGCATCCATTTGCTAATAATAGAAATTGAACGTTGAAGATTTGAAGTAGAATGTAGAAAATAGAAATATAGAATTGAGAAGTGAATGAAGATTATGTAGTAGTGTATAAAATGAATTGTAAAAGTAAAATCAAAATAATAATGTGAAAAAAATGTAGAAGATGAAGATGATAATAGAATGAAATGAATGAATGATAATTATGATATTGTTAAATGTTGATAATTTGTAAATTATAGAGAATAGAGTAGAGAATGAGAGTAGTATTGGTAGGAAAAAATGTTGAATAGGTGGTGGATATTTATAGAGAAAAAAATTAAAATTCAGTGACCGTTTGGTCACTAATTTTTTTTTTTTTTTAAATCATAATAAGCGCCGAGCTACTTGGCAACAGTACGAGCCGAGTCGGCCGCCTCGGCTCGGCTCGAGCTCTTTTCTTTTTACGAACCCGAGAGGCTCGTGGGCTGCTACAGTACGAGTCGAACGACTGAGCTGACGAGCTGCTCGGCTCAATTGCCACCACTACCTATTGTAGACGTCATTAGGCGGGCTACGGCTAGGGATACGACGGTGGTAATTATGGGATTCCGAAATGCGGCGACCATTTTCCCGATGGATATGAAGGCTACGTTCTTCAGGGAATTCTACTGCATATGAAATAGGAGAGCAATACAGCGTTTTTGTGTTCTGTGGGAATGAGATACGTTGGGTAAATATAATTTTTACATGAAAAAAGCTATATGTACCCGGGGGGGCCCCCTATGTGAGGGGGCCGGTACGAGGGGTTGTCAACCCCCGGTACATATAGCCCATCTCTTTTTACATTGTTGCTTCATATTTTAATTGAACTTTAGTCCTCAATTTTTGTTCATTGTAACATTAATGTTTCCAAATTTCACATTTTTATTCTCTCAAGACGATGCACGGGACTCTTCCTTCCTCTATCGTCGGAAGTCACGAGCAACATATAGACTAAAGTAGCCCATCACTCCCTCGTTCTTTTTTGAAGGCCCTTTCTATTCTCTTTCTAGTAGGGTTCCTCCATAAGAAGACTGACGGCCCAGCTTCGCAGCGCAGCTCTCTCCCCAGCCCACAGCATAGTGTGGAATCTGGATCCTTTCATCGCGCAATGTTTCTTTGGAGCCCTTGTCCTTGCTTGGCTTTGGGGTAGCCCCTCTTCCAGGAATCCGTTAGTCATCTCAGCGGCGGGATTTGATACCCGCATCCGATCGAAGTTAACCTTCCATTAATTATAATATAGAAAACACTTGTTAAAGAGAAGTCTGCAAATAGAGCACATATTCTTAAGTACTTATAAACCTTATAAATAAATGAATCATAAAAAATATATATGTTTTACAAACTTAAAACTTTTTCAAATAGATTACATTACATTATAAGCATTATTTTAGCTATCTTTATCTATAACGTCGTCCAAAATCCTCCGACCAAACATGTCATCATCGTGTAGTCCATTACTACTCTATTGTCAACATATGTGACACAATGCCAACAAAACACAAAAATGATTAAACAAAATAAACTTTGTTCTCAATAAATTTAGAATCGACTACTTGAATCCCTTTTTGCTGCTGCTGCTTCAGTTCATGATTATAGCTTAACTCGAAGATCTAAAGCAACAAAATGCTTAGTTATTCAAATTTATGATAATCAAAACCAAGAGATGTGACATAAACTTCAATTGAAATATTGCTTAAAATTACAGAGTTGATAAGCAAATTTTCCACAAAAGATACTAAATATAAATGCATTTAAGTGACAATCTCTAAGCATACAAAGGTATAACCCATATGTTTTAACCACCCCTGGCTTCTCTTCTTGTCGCATCATGAAGCAATTCAACATCAACTCCCTCTGGTGGCAATTGGACATACCTCACCACTGATCCTCTGATGAAGCAATTCCTCACTGAAAGCTGTCACAGCGCAAAAAAGATGAATGTATGTTTGACTAGCTTAAAAATTAGTAAAAGTTTCTTTATGTAACTTTTTTATTCCCAAACACGCTTAATAAATTCCTTTTTCTCATTTTTTTGAAAAAGTTGCTTACTAGGAAAGTATCTCTACCTTACTGTCAAGATAATTAACTTGCTTATCAATTTTATAAAATTAAGAAACTATTTATTCTAAAACAATTTACTTGTAGGTGAACTTTTAAACCTTAGCAAAAGAAGCTCATACTCCCTCCTACATTGCAAAAAGTATGCAGCGAAGCAAGGACCAAAAAGGGGTAAATAAAAAGTTAATTCGGCAGATGCACAGAAATAGATGAGAATGTTCATTTCTAGCTTGAAAAGCAATTATGTTCTCAACCGATCAACCAAAAACTCCCAAGAAACAAACAACCATTAGAGTATTATGCAAACTAAGCAATTTTTAGCATTACATCTCACTAGGTCAAATCCCAGTGAAAAAAACCAATGTTCTCAAAACTAGACCGGTACGACAGAGAAAACCATGAACCAATATAAAAACCAGTTCAATTGATACCTAAAAACCAGATAAAACTGGCCAACTAGCCGGTCTAACTGCAAAACCGGTCGACCCGCAACCGATTTTAACATTGGTTTTTCTTATCAAAATTTTATAAACAAACTTCTTTGCTAGGCCCAAGCTTTATGGCCTAAATGGAGTACCTATCTTAATAGTGACCAGCCCAATTAACCCATTTTATAACCTATTTCCCTAGCATTTTAGTTCAAGGAAACCGATGTGGGATTGGGAGGGTACTGATTTAACGAGGTGGAATAGACTTTTTTTATTTTATTTTATTTTTTAATTTGATTAAGTTTTTTCCTTATTTTCTCATTCATTTATTAGAACACACTAAAATGTCATAAAAATATTTAATCAATTCAACTATTAATACTTTCGTCTATATTTTTTGTCTCATTTTCTATTGATATTAGAAGTGGACCTAATAAAAAATAATTGCAATCAAGTTTATTAAATCATTGTTCGATGCTCATTATTTGAAAACTTTTTTTTTTCAGCATACTCATTTTTAATCACATTTAAAATTTTCTGCAGGTAAACCCAAAATTTTTCCCTACTTTTTAACCACGCATTCTTCTAAAAATCACTATTCAAAACATTGTTTTTCACAAATAATGACAATCAAACAAGGGCTAAGTGATTTTTATCTCTATATATATATGTCATTTTGAAAAAAATAACATATTTTGTCAAATTCTTTTATATATTAATTATTTTATTAATTATTAGTGGTTCAACCCTAGTTTGAAGCTAGTTCAATCTTTCAACCGTTGACCCTTTCCAGATCTCTGGCCTGGTCGATTTTCAAAACATTGAAAAAAACAATTGACCCCAAGTTGTATGGAGCATCTCTTTACTTCAATGTAGATTAAAAAAAATTTTGGGACACGCACATAATAGAACGACAAAAAGGATAAAAGAAAGTGGAAGCTCAGGCAACAGTGTTTTCACGGATTTTCAAGTTTTTTATGAACTTGTATGAAAGACAAAAAAGTACTACAGTGCAACAACACATCCAATTGACAATTTATTACTGAACATTGGTTTCACTAAAATATACTAAAACCATCAATAGAATGCATGAACATATGACGCTTTGTTTTGGAAATTGTACTTAGCTCAATAGGCAACAGTGAATACAAGATGCAGAGAACAAACTAAATTTGTAAACCTCAAAAAGCATGGGAAACAACATACAAGGTAATCACCCACCCTCACATGCTGCAAATCCTATTAACAAATAACATACTTGATTCAATAATGCCTCAAGCCTTATCCACAGTACAGGTCTAAACATGACATGCTCCAGAATCCGAAATCAATTTGGGAGGGAAGGGAAAGGGAAGCAAGAGAAAGTATACTGACGGTCCATAAAAGATGAACTAAAGGCAGTCCACAGTAGATTGGATTATAGTTAATGTTAGAATCAGATTTTTTTCCCAATGGATCAGATAGAAAAAAATACAACATTTTTTCATTTCTTCTTATTCTGTTAGTTATGTGAGTGAGGTTGGATTGTGCAGTGACATTAACTTTGGAATGCTAAATAAACTCCACTGTTTGGAAAAAATATATAGAAGTCAAATGAACAATAGAATTCCAAAATGAAATGACTGACTAGATTCAAAAGCTAAAATATTTTCCTTCCATATGCTTCAATTTAAATGGGAAACTCACTTCTATTACCACTCGCTAATCCTCATAATTGAAGTTACATTTTTATTTCCAGGAATCAGAGGTGTTATACAATTTGTAGTCACGTGTCCTCCAAATAAATACCTAAAATCATATTTCAAAATTATTCAGCATCCAACCGTTTAAGTGAAGAGAGACTTCTTCATGTTACCACATATTTGCAATAAGAGTGAAGGTTTCAATACTCCATATAATTCAATAATCAAAATGCGTATTGTGGGTGCTTATGTACTTTATGCTTTAGTATTAATAAATTTATCATCTTCGCGGTGGTTTAAATAAAAATCATACAAATAGAATGGAAATCATACATAAATATTCGAATTCATCACAACACCTTTCTATTACATAGAATTTTGTAAACATATATATTCCTATAAACTTTGACATCCAAATTGCTACCTTAAGTTTACATAATCTTTCAAATTTCATCAGGTAGGCACGATAAAAATTACAAACAATAGCAAATTCCAGGACCATACATCTTGAAAATGCAACACGGTATAAAAATAAAACTCAACTTCTAATCAAGAGAAACCATAAACTAAATGGCATTTAGTGCCCAGATAATGCAGCCATTCAACGAAATAAACATGTATAAAAAATTGACTAAAGAGAGAAAGCTTATCGTAAGAACATTTTATGTTTTCGGTTTCCCTGGATGCTTTGGAACTTATTAATCAATTTCCTGAATAAAAAATCCAAAACCCTAAAATGAGGAAGAAAAAGGGAATACCATGTGGGGGTACTTGTCTTGATCAACAACCCGAGTGTTTTCGAGCTTAATGTTGAGGTACTGATCCACAGAGTGTAAAGTGCCTCTTAACGCCAAATCGTTCTTCAATTCCACAGTCACTTCTCGACCCACCAAATCCTTGAAGTACGAGAAGAACAGCTACAATCAAATCAAAACAAACCCAAGATGAATAACAAGAAGCAATTGGAAGATTCAAGGAAGTAGGAAATTTTCAAAAGAACGAAAAATAGCAATAGCTTTTATGAAATTTTACCATTTTGAGTGAGAAAATTGGTGATTTTCTCGATCGCTGTATGCTAAAATTCAAGTTCCGCGGGGGACAAGTGCGCCTTGAAATAGTTGATATACTGGGAAAAAACCCTAATTTTAAGAGGGATTATTTGTAAGACACCTCTATATAATAAAATTTTATGTACAACAAGCATAATTTAAAAGAGTATTCCCTTAAAAGAAGATTTTTATAAAAAAGTTTTAAGTGATGAATTTTTGTGAAATTTTTTTACTTTTATAAATTCGTAGGAAAATAATAGTTTTTAGATTTTTATAGATTCTCATTTTAAAATTTTTAAAGATTTTTCAAGAAAATCGTATGACTTTTGAAGATTTTCAATTAAAACAGAATTCACTTATATCAGTACAATAGTGAAATCTTGAAAGTTTCTAAATAAAAGACGGAGGATTAATATTTTTCATGCACTTCAATAATATTCTCTATTTTGACTATTTATTTTATTTTTTCAATGAACATTTATTGATATTTCATCATCTTCTATTTAATATAATTTTTTATATGTCAATGACCAATCAAGTCAAATAGCATCTTATGTACTATATAGAGCGTTTTTAAATTTAAAGAGTCAAAAATTTATGCTCTTCAATAATATTCTTTATTTTGGCTCTTTATTTTTTATTTTGCATTTCTCAAAAAATATTTATTGATTTCTCCTCATTTATTTAACATGTTTTTTTATATGTCAACGATAAATTAATTTAAATGTAGTTTGTATAGTTTAAGAAGTAGAATATTGAAATTTGTGACTTATTAAATGCAATCATTATACATTCAGAATAGAGAGAAGGTTTAACTCTCTTGGAAATACTATTAGTTTTACAATTGTTCTACATGAACATAATAGTTTACATTCACATGATGTGGAGAGATAATTATATCAAAAGTTTTTCAATCAAATAAAAGAAAGAAAGAAAAAAAAACATACTCACTCTCTGTTTAATATATCATCTATCTGTATAAGTAACATTATTCTTATTTTTAAGCACTAACTTTTTGAAATAGAGAGAATTTTGTATTTAAGACTTCAAAGAGCCTCTTGAGATGTTCCAACACTTAATTTTTTTCTAAAAGAATCATTTTAAACTCAATACATGCTTAACAGTTAAAATTGAAATTTAAATATGTGTTTGAAACACATTATTTTGGAAAAATATATTTTGAAATAGTAAATTAATGGAGAATGTGTCGTTAAAAAAGAAGAAAAAGTTATTGATGTAATGAAAAATATTAATTTATTGAAGAATGTATAATTCAAAATGATTAAAAGAATGAGAACGAAAATTCTAATGTAATTCAAACAGGAGCGTATTACATAATTGATATTCTCGCACATGCACATGTTCAGAAGGTCTATGAAACTTCGACGTGCCATATACCTCGACAAAGTAAATGTGCGGATCTAATTGTTGTTACCTTCCCCCGACAAAAAGAATTTCGAACTCCTACCATTTCGGCATATCCAATCAACAAAATCAGTTCAATTAGAAATCAGAATGGCAAGGGGTTCATAGAGTCATTTTTGTTGAATTAGAGGGAGCTGTACATTCTCAACTTTATTTCAAGTTTGTCCCTCAAAACAGAACCATACACAAATTACACTTCACGATCGAACAATACATAAGACAGAAACATTGAATTTACATCGGCATAATACTGGAAGCTGCAGCTCTTAAAATGTTTCTTAATAACCCTACTAAAGAAGGATCTAAGCTATTCTCTTTCTCAATAGCAACTCCTCCTATAGTCTTTGCTTTACACGTCGACCATTCACATCACTACCATCCATGATCCCTTCATTACCATGCTTGCCAATGGCAATGGAGTGTTCACTTATCCTGGCAACGTACTCTAACAATTCGGTTAGGACACGAGGACAGCTTTCTTTCAAATACTCAAAACCATCCGTCTGCATAACAGCTGTCATATAAAAAAAAGCGTCAATTTGTCAGTAACAATTCATGCAAGACATTACAAACTTAGACTAAATACAATGAAAACTGATTTGTCTCACTCGCTTTTTTCTCAATAAACAAAAATGCAATTTTTTTCTAGATAACTAGAGTTTTAACAAAAATTTATTCATAGGCGGCAGCATAGGACTTCCTGTATAGGGAGAATTTTAATGCACCATATTTTAAATTGGATCGGTGAAGGGATCTTGAGGAATGGTTGAAGATTGTAAGATTCTATAAAATATCAATTACTAAAAATATTAAAAACAAAGATAATATTCTTAAAAAGTCCATAATGTTAAAAAAATGGAGGATTGTTAGGATCACTGAGATCGTTAGGATCCTGCAAAAGTATCTTAAGATTGTAAGATTTTACAACGATAACTTGTTTTATCATTTTGGGATTGTCAAATTGTATGATAGAAGATCCATATTAGGGATTTAACATCCATGGTAACAACACCCCCTCCACCCCTTCAATAAATTCAACAAAAACACCACCACCATCACTATAGAAAAGGAATTATGGACTGTGATGGAGATCCTTCGGGATATTCTTAGAAGACTAACCATAAACTAGACATTGCATTTCAGGCAAAAGAATAGGAAATAAATTAGAATTTTGATTTTTCTTCATTCTCATTCTATAGTTACTAGTTCTTCCCACATCTTGTTGGTTTGGTAGCTTTCCTTGTTCACTAGAGATTTTAGTTGCATTATAGACAAACTACACTTTATTGAATATTGAGATATATTGGAATTTTATCTCTCCCTCTTATTCTTCTAATTCTTACCTTGCTTCTTACCTTTCTTCTTCAGTTTCCATTTAATGTGCTGTGTATCAATTGTTATCAGAACATGGTTCATTTCTCAACACTATTTTTCACGGTGTTCATCATCAAAAGTGCCATAGGGATACAATTTATTGTTCTCTTATACATCTCCAGCAAACAACAAAACCTACCAAACTAACAGGATGGTGATTTACCCAATCTAACAGAAGTAACTTGGATATAAAAAATCAATTGAATAGATTCTATATTTTTTGTTGTTCTGCCTAAAATGCATGTCCATGTTATGGCAAGTCTCCCCATAAATAGCATTGAAAACCACCCCATGTGCTAGCCCTGCTAGGATTTAATGCCTCTTTTTGGACTGACAATGTTAGAAATAGCTATGAAATTCTGAATACGGGACCCAAATACCAAGTAACTTATAATAATGATCCAAGTGCCAAACTCACAAAGAATGGGAACTGTGGATGTCTTTTCCACATTTAATAGCAAGAGGACCAAACATTAAAACAGTGTCACATATTATCTGCAACCAACAACAATCCATAGCAAAAGTAGAAGCAGCAATTGGTAGCAAATATATAAATAGAAAACTAGGCTCTTAGCTTGGAGAAACTCTTTACAATGTTGCATGATTTTAAATTGGGGAAACCTTATCCTACCTTTTGGTTTGGGCAAACAAAAAAAGGCACTCAGATGCTGCATTTTCTTAAAAACATTAGTAGACCAAAACAACTACTAAAAGGATCTAAAGATACATTGCTGTCTCTGTCTCAGAAGCGCATCACAGAAAAACTAAAAATCTGCTGATCCTACCTTGATTGTAGGATCCCATCTCCCAATCCTACTATCTGAGTAGAAACTAGCAATTCTTTTATATTCAGCCTCAAGGTATAAAAGCAAAAAAAAATCATAGAAAGTGCTATGATCATACGTCCGATCATATGGACCTCCTAGTGAACCCAACTCCTAAATAAGGTTATATAAATCCATTGTCTAGATTTATATCATTAGTTCCTATAAGATCGTGATTTTAATGTAACTTGAGGTGAGATGGTGTTGTCAAGTGCCAACAGCAATATGGCAATGGCCATCGTTCTTGGGTGTGGGATAGAGTAGGTGAAATTTTTTTCTTAAATATCTGAAAAAAGTAACTAAATAAAGAAAGATTATGTTTAAAGGAAACATGTAGAACTAATTAATTTGAAGGAACTCTGACTCGTCAAAAGTATTGCTTCACATACTCCAGTTACTTGGTAAAGCATGTGAGTCGTATAACAAGGTTGGAAATTGAAATGTAGACAAAAGATCTACCTCTAAGATTTTCAGGCAACGCAACAAATTTGAGACACACAGATTTCAGCTGGAAACAATGATGCTGATCTGCCAATGCCAGCGTATTTGCAACAGTATTTATAGCAACATCCTCACAGAGATTAGCCTCACAAAGCAACTGGAGCCTATCTAAACCATACCGATCAGCAGCTGCAAGCAGATGCTGTGCCATCAAGGTTGAAGCCCATTTCGAGTTCATACCAGTAAGTTCTTCCATGTCAGGTAGCACATCCCAGTATATAAAATGAAGTAGGGCCTACAAGACAAGTGTGACAGAAGGAATGAATCAACATATCAAAGTCAACTAGCGGAAAAATTTCTTCATGAACAAACAGTTCAAAACAGATTGAATCAAACAGGTCATCTCCCAATCTGACATTTCAAGTATTGCTAAAAGTCGATAAATTGCACAAAGTATTACTTGTTTAATTATGCAATTGAAAAGAAGACAAGATGAGCTGCTAGATGCTCTCCCCCGGCCATGACTGTCACACTCGAAATTGGGTACATGGACAAAAGAGACAAGATTTATAAACTAAAACCAAATGCCACATATGTAAAACTGAATAACTGCATGAACTAGGCACGTTGTTGATGGCAAAGAAGTAGAAGCAGATACAATGCTCAGTTTGTGCTGTTTAACTCACTTGAAACACATAAAAATTACCTGAACAATTTTCAAGCTTCAAAGCTTAAGTTTCATTTTACTGGTCATTACCCATGTGATACCAAAATTCTGCAGGAAGTGATGCAATTGTTATAGTTATTGAGACATTTCATTGATATTTACTGATGCCCAATATAGAATATTCAGTAGCTTATTCAAATAAACCCAAACTGCCAAGAAGAAACCAGACCCAAACAATATCAGCTAATCTTCAAATAATAAGAGGAGCCTCAAGTCGGTAAAATATCATCATCCTAGTGCTTGCTTGGCTAAGCTTATATAAGTGGGTTCCAAGAAATGGGTGGTAAATAGTAGAACAAAAGTTGTGATCTTAAGGAATGTATGGTTAAATGTTGTTTGACAAACTTAAAAGCATTTAACAGCTTTGCCAAACATACACTGTCCAAACCCGATGGTGTACACCTAACAACAGGGTCCCCTATGAAACAAACCAAGTCCAAGCTATCAAGCCAGATATAAACCCACCTAGTTTCCCATTTTTACATTATTACAGAAAGACGACTTGTTTCTATCACTTTTTCAATAGAAAAATAAGCCATTTCCTCAGTTAAATTGGTTTATTGCAACACAACAGATCAAATACCTCTGCCATGATAAACTTCTTTCTTACTCCGTTTTGGTTTGAAAAAGCAAGCCATACAGCTAGAGACTTTTGAACCCTAGGCAAATCGCTATATCCTAAAATAACAAATTCAATGCAAGAAATTATTGAACTTCTCAAGTACAATACTACTTTTTTGGACATATTTCTGTGAACAATATTTACCAGCTTTGCCTACCCTCAAATACATATAAGGCAAATGACAGACTGCATGAATGATACAAGCGCAGAAAACGTCAGTTCGCCCGAAGGCTGAATACTTCATATTAAGAATAAACCATTTAACAAGCATGCAAAAAATTCCAGCAATTGAATAAAAATAACTTATCGACTGTTATTACAGAGAGGGAGGAGTTGCACCAGACCTTAAAAACAGGTGCCTCCATGTCTTCTACTTTTATACAATGCATATTTCGATCCTTCATGGGACCATATAATTGAGCTCTAAATACTGGTGAACGAGCAGCAAGTACCAATTTGTGAGCCGAAAAAAATTCACCATCAACTTCAAAATTTACATCAGTACCCTTTCCGCTTTCCAGCAGCTGTCCGAAATGCTGACCAATGTCAGATGGTGGCACTGGTATAGAATAGATCTTAGGCCCCTCGGTGTTAGACCTAACAACGCCAACACAGCAATGTACTTGAAGGCAATCATCCTTCAGGTACTGCGATCCTTCCAGAGTAGACCTTTTGAAAAACCGCTTATATCCCCTGAAAGTATCGAAATTACAACATTTACATTATACCAATAATTTCCCGTTAAAAGTTCATTGAGATTGCATGTTGATGGACATGAATATGAAGAGCATAACTCTAGAAAAATAACTTTCAAGAAAATTTACAAAAACTAGAGTGAAGACACAAAACTCTACCATGAAGCCCCCATAACTCTCACAGGAGCATTGCTCAGTTCCTTTTCCAGGAACGTCAATAAGAATAAATGAATAAAGACAGAAAATATCAAAACAACCAAAATACGTAAACTAACATATATATCATTTAGAACATCTCCACGAAAATCTTTAAATATAAGATGCTGGAGTTAACCCTTAAAATTATGCTCCAAGGACTCTTTAAGCGCCCGTTTTGCCCCCATTGAGGGATATGAATTTTTTTTGAGAATATGTGGTTAAAAAAAAGGAAAAGTTGTTGGGATTTACGTGTAATATTATTTTATTGGAGAATGTGTGGTTGATAAGAAGAGAGAAAAATGAATTAAAATTTAATAAGGAACAATGAGGGCCACACAGGGCTAAATTAACAGTGTAATTTAGAGAGTGAGTTTGGCTCTCCATATCCACTATCTATAATTAAAAGTATTCAAAGCATTTCAATTTTCAATTGAAGAAAAAATTATAATAATTTGAAGGGAAGCTGGTGAAAATAAAAGATTGAAAAAATTTGTAGTAGTAAAATTAAGTGTTAAATATAAATAGCCTATTAGAGTACTTAAAAATTTTTACTTTCTAAATTTATAGATGCTCTCTAAATTGTAGAATATGTTGTTTAAAAATAGAAATGCTCTTACACAATAACTACTCATCTTTTTCTTGTGTCAATGAAAGGGTAGTCTACAACCTCAGTCAAGTTTCATCTCACATCAAATTACAATTTCAGTACCCACTGTTGTATTATATTGTTTCCAAAGTAACATAAAACATGGTTTCTAGATTCTTTCTGGCATAACAGCATTTAACAAAAAATCTATTCAGATTCTTTTGTCCTTTTACTTTCTTTTACCTTAATCCCCTACCAACATCAATGATATGTGTGCATTCCACATAGAAATGGGATGTTTGGCTACTTAATTCTTAACCAATATTGAAGACACATTTTCATTTCGTGAGTGTATCTACAACTTAGGTAGTTAAAATATGTTATAAGACGTTGGTGGGGGGATGTTAAGACCAAAAAAAAAGTATTCCAAATTGCATTGGAAAATGGCAGGAAGAGAGACATAAATTTGGGGTATATATCCATCTATTGCCGAAATGATAAAATCCACATTGATTGGATCGGATAAGGATTTCCTATGAGGAAAAATTTGAAGAAGAGAAAACTGCATAAAGATGACGTGAACCAATCAAAGCTATTTAAGATGAACTCCAAGACAATCAAATTCATTAGCAAAGCATCTTAACCACCTCCTCCAAAGAAAAAGTTATAAGAACAAAAATGGTAATCGGTGACAATATATACCACAGTTGACCATCCAGTCTATACATTTCCTTTCATAAACTATTCCAGATTTTGTATCGCACATTCGTTATAAAAGCCAAAAGTGACAGCATATACCATAATTAACCATCCAGTCAATCGTTTCCTTTCAAAAACTATTCCAGAATTGTGTAGTACATATGTTATAAAACTTTGGCTATTATCTATTTGCATCATAATTAAAGAAAAAACAAAATGTAACAAAAAAATTAGCTGAAGTTGAAGAGATTTGGCATTAACCAAGGTATCAAATACAAATATTACATTACATCCAGGTATAAATTCAAGGCAAGAGGTGACAGAATAAATGACAACTCACCACATGCTGCCTCGGTATTTAAGAGTATACGGCCCACTCTCTAGCGCCCTACCAAAATGGCTATGCACCTTATGCCTCTCACCCCCACTTTGATCCATAAGTGTTAACTCGAAAAGTGCCCTCACGTCCGCGCCCTCACTCGCTAGGGCAATAAAAAGTGAGACATATGTCGCGTTATCCTCCACACTCTTCCCGTCAGGATAGAAATAGATCGCCCACGAGTACCCACCGACCATAAAGGTGTCGGACGCTATATACTTTCCGATCCCAATTCCCTTCGACAATGAATACCCCGTAATCTTGAAATCGTGAGACCCATTCACAGTCTCAGTTATCGATGTCGACGTCGTCACTGCGGGTGCCGACGGAGACGCCGTCGACGACGAGGGCTTGCCGGTTTCCTTATAAATCCTTCCCATGCCTACCATGCACGCAATTATTCTAATAAAACCTTCCCAATTAGTCAAATTACACGACAGATATATAATTTAACTCAATTTAATCGAATTCTTTACACACAAAGGAAAAATAAAAAGATCGATTCAAATTTTAAAATTTTAGGGGAAATGTTTGGAACGGCGATCAGATCTGGTGAGTTTTGAAGGAATTTGACTCGGGTGACTGAGAAAGAGATTAGGGGTTTGACTAGGTGCGAAAATCTAGTATTTCTGTTTGAATTAGACGAGAAATCTGCAAAATCTGAATTTCTAGGGTTTCAGATGATATGATGACGAAAATCAGAGCTTTTTTAGAGAGAGAGAAAATACATACGTAGAAAGAAACAAAAAACGAGAAATTGAGGAGACATAAAATTGATAATAGCAGTTGGTGAAAATCGCGTATTTAAAAGGCCAGTGTGACAAAAAATTTATTGCCTGGATTTGTTGGCCTACACACGGGTGTACGCTAAAGCTGAACACCAGATTTTGATCGCACAGCTAGGATGTAGTATAAGGATCATTATCAAGGACAATTCGCATGACATTGTTGGTAGGAGATAAGTTTCGATAGATTAGTCATATATGTTCACGTGATAAATCATCCATTCAAATGACGATATTTCAACCTCGAGTCACTGCAATGCTTCAACATCACATAAATACTTTGTTTCTCTCTTGAAAATTAAGGTGTCACTTTGTGAAAATGTCTTTCCTCATTCGGCACGACAAACACGCTAACAGTTAAGCATGAGGCATATTTTACCAAAGAGTATTCTCTCTAACATCTTACTCATAGCGTGCGTGTATGCCAATTGTTCGAGCTTATCAGCCTAAGAATGAGGGGAAGGCGGTCTTGAGGCTTAGTACCTCGGGAGTCAAATATGCGGTCCGTGAAAGTTGGTATCAGAGCTGAACCGCTCGAGCATGCGACGTTGTTATGAGACGATGTCGTGTGTTCTTGTGAAGAAAAGATTTTGGGCCACTGATTGTTTCTGCAAGTTAGCGGAACACGATAAAGGAAGTTGTAGGGAAGACGGATAGAAAGAGCAGTGTTGTGCAATTGTCTAGGTGCCTTTCAAGGAGTTTTCGAGGAGCGCACATTGCAGGGCACAATGACGAAGATTGTGTATTTAATTCGACATGCATTGAGGCACTGTGGTTTGGAGGCAGTCCATCCGAGGGACTAATGCTCAGAGGGGCATAGGGTGAAGGTTGGTGTCGGAGGCGGTAAGTACGAGTTACTACGGGTTCGTGAATACCCGTCCATGTGGAGGTGGTGCCATTGTTATTCTTGCAACGTGACGAATGCTTGTTGATGCGAAACTTATTTCTCGCTACGAGGACATTATCGAATTCGAATTGGGAAGAATGTCACGCAATGATAATATCTATCTCCAAATTCGACACGGCAAGCACGCTAACAGCTAGACATGAGGCTTATTTTACTAAAGAGTGCATTAATGATATAATCATATGCGGGTATTTTCCCTAACATCCTACTCATAGCGTGCGTGTATGTCAATTGTTCGAGCTTGTCGGCCTAAGAATGAGGGGAAGGCAGCCTTGAGGCGTAGTATCTCGGGGAGCCAAACATGCGATCCATGAAACGAGATTTTGCAATTTGAGTGGCTCGAAATTCGAATTTCTTTATTTAAACAGACGATCCTACCACGTGTGAATATTTGATTGTCTAGTTGAAGTTCTTCTCCACTTTTGAAGGGTGCAAGTGAAATGTGGGCCCTAGAATTTGTGGTTGAAAAATAGCGTGATTGAAAACCGCATGATAGACACTATCTAAATCGCTTCAAGCACTTTATGTAGGACGTTTGCGCTTGAAACCTAAATCTTGAAGTTGCATGATAATAATAACAATACAAAAATAGTGCACAATAATCATCAAAGTATCAGCATTGCAGTAATTTAGTCTCTCGTTTATTTTTTTGACAACATCATTTCAAGTTTTTAAAGTTTTGTAGCACTTTCGGTCCTTGAAGTTGCATGATAATAATAACAATACAAAAATTTTGCACACTAATCATCAAAGTATCAACATTGCAGTAATTTAGTCTCTCGTTTATTTTTTTGACAACATCATTTCAAGTTTTTAAAGTTTTGTAGCACTTTCGGTCCTTGGCGGATGTAAAGCATTTAATTTATTACTAGCATTAACAAAGGGACGTGGCTTGGAATTTTATGAAATTATAGGGACATATAAGGGAAAAACATTGTAAACTAAGGAGATCAATTGGATTGACAATGCAATTTTTTAGAACTAATTCAGGAACTAAATTGCAATTAAGAAGAATTGAAAGTTTTGAATACCTATTCGACAAATAGTTATTTGAGGTTAGTATAAGTTTAAAATTGATTATTTTAAGGTTTAGAAGACTTATTGCAGCTTTTTGACAAGTTTAGAGGTTAATTTGTTATTTTACAAATTTTAAAGGACTAAAGTGAAATGAAGCTACTCATAATTAAAAGAATGGTGGCTACATTCACACAATATAATTTTATACACACCACATTTTAATTACATTAAATGTCATTAATTTTTATTTATTATTACACTTTTATCCTTTGCTTTTTTCTTCATGACAATCTTATTTTTAACATTTCATTCATAAATTTATTTTGTCCTCAGTCATGATTTTCGTTCAAAAATATTACAAAAGTACTTTAAAATAAATGTCAAATATTTAATCATATTTTTGCATTATTATTTGTTTTGTTTCTACCATAAATAAAAGAGTGACTTTTGCCTCTACTGTTCATAAGCGGTAAGTCGAGCCGAGCCGAGCCAAATGACTTTATGGCTCGATTTGGCTAAGTTTTTTTTTAACGTTTGATTAGTTTTGTTTATTGTTTACAAACTAAATGTCTTGACGGCTCGACTCGACAAAGCTCTTTTTTTTAAACGTTTGATTCCATAATTTAAATTACATGGCTTTATGGCTCGGCTAACCTTTTTTTTTCCTTCTTTGTTTACGTTTGATTAGTTTTGTATACTGTTTACCAACAAAATGGTTTGACGACTCGACTCGACTAAACGTTTTTTTTTTTTTTTTTTTTTTTTACGTTTGATTCGGTATTTTAAGTTACAGATATTCATTTTAAGCGATTTAAAATTTATTGGAAATGTTGAAGTGCGGCCATGATAAATATATGATCGATAAATTTTAAATATTTTTAACTTACAAATATTCGTTTTAAGCGATTAAAAATTTGTTGGAAATATTGAAGTGCGGCCATGATAAATATACAATCAATAAATTTTATATATCAAAATAATTTTACATTAATTATGAAACGTAAAGTCGTAATTGTTTATATTTCTTTTCAATCCCAACCTCATTCAAATGTCCTTTTTTCAAACTTTATTTCCTACAATTTTTCGATTAATTCGATATTTCACGATATGAATATCCATTTGGATCAATTTCAAAATTTTAAAAAACACTTAAAATGTGACAATAATAAATATATTGTTGATTAAGTTTAAATATAAAAATTATCTTAAATTATTAAACGTAAAATTATAATCGTTAATTTTTCTTTTCTACCCCACCCTTAACCCTCATACTCACACAAATTTCTCTCAATTTCATTTATTTTTAGTTTTTACGTTTGGTTCGATATTTTACACTACAAATGTTCATTTTCAACTATTTAAAATTTATTCCAGAGTTTAAAGGACGACCACGATAAATATATGATTGATAAAGTTTAAATAACAAAAATTATTTTGCATGAATTATTAAGCCGTTTTTTGTTTTAATTTTTTTGCTCAGCTCGGCTAAGCCTTTTTTTACGTTTGATTTAGTATTTTAAGTTACAAATATTCGTTTTAAGCGATTTAAAATTTGTTGGAAATGTTGAAGTGTGGGAATTTCTTTCTACTTCGACAAGTCGTAACTTTTCCTACAGTTGGCCGTTTCGTCCGTCGTTAAGACTGCAGGAAACTAGTCCGTGAACACTTCGAAAATGGCATTAAGAATGCAATATTTCTACTTCTTTTAAAAATCCCGTAATAATCGCAAAAATTGAGACAAAAATAAAGAAAATCGTTTATATATTTTGAAAATGCCTATTTCGACGAGTGGTAACTTTTGCTACGGTTGCCCGTTTCGCACGTCGTTAGGGATAAAGGAAAATAGATCGTGAACACATTGAAATTGTATTAAAAATATAATATTTCGACTTCGTTTGACATTCCCGTAATAATCTCGAAAATTGAAACAAAAATAAAAAAAGAAATCATTTATATGTAGAGGGGTGGGTAGGGTGATA
>CAIGRB010174533.1:10375-27354 GCA_903798255.1 Fraxinus quadrangulata
TCGACCATAACTTTTGATACGTTTATCAGAATCGAGCTCATGACCCTATTTCGAAAACGTCTATTCGGCGTGCACGTCATGGCCACTTATCTCTGCTGGGTGGGAGTCATTTCCAATACCAAAATCCACCGTTTTTCCTTCTAAATCGTTAATGTAAGTAATTTTTCCTTACAAAAATTGTTCAAATGATTTTTTTAACTTGAATGTCTTGTATTTATGTGTCCATCATTTCAAGTTTTTGCACATATATGTTTGTCGTTAATGTTTCAATCATGTTGCACAAATTTAAATTCTATGTGTTGTGTTTTTACAAAATTTAATTATGTTATTTAATAATTACATTGTTAGAAAATTTAAACATTTCAATATCAACACCATCCAAATTTACGTAAATGAAATTTACTAATATTGAAATTAGAACATAATCGAAATTAAATTCGTAAAATTAATTATAGCAGTCATTTTTTACTAGCAGTCATTTTTTACTATTAGCAAACAGTTGAATATAATGCTACAACTTGAATGATTTAAATTATTCATATATAACATTCAAAATGTAATTCACAATAATTTAACATAATTTAACATATTTAATATACTAACATTACCTCAAAATAACTTAGCTCGTGCATCGCACGGGCAAGAACTAGTATATATAAGTCTTATCTAGTTTGGAGAGTTTCTTTTATTATAATTGTAACTCTTATTTTAGTCTTGATTGTCAATAAAATACACACTTGAATTTTACCTCTTATATTTTCTTCTCTTCTTGTCCTATTATTTTTATTTCATAACAAATTTATGTTTATTAACATTATTTAATATTTAATTCAATAAATAGATATTTGAGCTATTTGATATTATCTAAATATAAAAAATCACACAAATTAGTCAAACTTTGAAGATTGATGACGTTCAACAGCTTGATCTTTTGTACCAAGGAATTAATAGTGTCAAAGACAATGCCTTGTTCCGATGCAAGAAAAATCTTGAGCCACATGAAGTAATGAACCCATGTACTTTTGGCCAGAGTCTACGCCATGCTCGGGTGGGCCGTGCTGCTTTTCTCGTTGGCTCCTATAAACTATAGTCATAAGTGCTGGTCGACAACCCAATATTAATCATGCAAATCTCTAGAAAGTTTTTAACGTACATGGCATGGCATGCCATGCCCAACACGAGCAGCCAAGACAGGGATGGCTAGTCATGCTCAATACCATTCCGATATAGCCCACTTTATATCAATAGAATATTCAAGTCAAGACTTCAACAACCCATTTCATAAAAGCACTGAGCTAACATTTTTGCAAATCCCCCCAACACTTTCATCCTGGCCCAATGCCCTTGTTGTTTGTCACAAATTAAGATGGATTAACTTCAAAATTATTAACAGACTTGTAACAAAAGCAAACATGAAATTTTCAGCGAGTGTTTTCACTTTTCAAGACATAAAACTCTGATAAGATTCATCATTCTAGACTCAGTGAAATACAGTGTCAGATTTACCCAGTATGTTGCCTATTCTATCATACATTAAAGTTTGCAACTAAGAGCAGCCTAACTGTCTTGCAGCATAATCACATATCAATTGGGCATTTTGCATGATCAGGCTGTTATGTTGCAAAAATTTCAGGGCTGAGCTTCAAAGTCACCCAGAAGGCCAAGTATCTACTTTGTCATCACCGTAATTTCTGCTTTAGGTTCACTTCGAGGGGCTCAGAAGACGAGATGCTGAACCAGATGACCGGAGGAATATTCTAAACAGTAAATTGTGCTTACATGAAATTATCTTGGATCAATTTTCTCAATTCTTCCAGTTTCTGGATAATATTTGGATTCATCAAATCTCTTGCTTCTCTTATAAGAGTGCCCTCTCTGCTAAATTGATATGCATCAACTACAGTCGTAATCCAGGCGTGTAGCTGCTCCGGAGTCCTGTAAGAATTTTGTTATAGAGAAGGATCAATCAGAAAATAAAGCATTTGAAAGAAATTTTCCTGAACAAGTAATCCTCACATGTGCCACCAGACAACTAGGTAAATGCCTAATCGGTATACGGAGGGAGAACTGCTACATACTCACTTCATATTGTATCTTCTACAAAGTTTATGCAGATAAATTAAGGGGGTTAAAAACACTTCAGTCTCCCAACTCATGGAGTTGTTTCATTTTGATCACCAAACTTTTTATTGTTCCAAATTAGTCACTCAACCTTTATTTCTGTTCATGTTTAGACACTTGTTTGACCTCTATGTGCCGAATTAACATAAATAATAACGTGGTTGATTGAAAATATAACAAGAATGTTAAATCTGGTTAGTGAATTGTTTTTATCGTCCAGGTAGGCTAAAGCCATTATGATCTTTCTTTTTCTTTTTCATCTATTCATTATTTCTTTACAAAGGTGCATTTTGAAAGCACCAGTAATCCAACAAACAAGACGCGTTTTTGTCCAACTAGACTATAAAAACAAGACGCGTTTTTGTCCAACTAGACTATAAAAACAATGCATTAATGGATTTTCCAATCCACGTCATATTTTCCATTAGCCATTTTAGCATTTCATTAACTCAACAGACATAACGCAAACCTAAAACAAAAATAAAAGTTCTACACTAATTCGGATAAAAAAAAAAAATGTTAGGCGACCAAAATGAAACAATATTAAAAATTAGGTGACTAACAGTCTTAACATGGGTTAGGTTCAAGGTGCATACGTGTATAGACAGTCCGTATCCTTTCCTGCAAGTTCCTCTCCCGGGGTAAAAGCATCCTTTAAAGCACTAATGCGCTCCTCAGGGTCTTTGATTGTAAGCAGGTATTTGAGTATCCTAATTTCTTTTGGCATAAGCCTCTGAAGATTACCTCTTGCTGTCGTATATAAATGATACAATACATCTTTCACCTGATAAAAGAAGAAAACGTGTTAATAAGAAACACATTATCTGCAGGAGAATGAGAATATGCAAGTCTTTTTGGAAGTTTTTGACAAATGCTAGTCCTTTAGAATTCAAACAGCAGTGAGGTTTTAATCCAAATTTCCTCGATACTACATATTTTCTCTAACAACTTCAATCTGTTAAATTCGGAAAGAAGAGCATGCAATAAGGAGATCAATAAACGTACCTCGTCTTTCATCATGTTCGACTCTTTAGCAGCTGACCAAGCTTTTGTTATCATGAGAACCAATGCCGAATCAAGTTCATTTTTCTCAGCCAAATTATCTATCTTCCGGCAAGCAGCATCTAAAGAGGGAGAATTAATTATATCCTGAAATTTCAAGTCTGCAGCATTGATTGCTTCTATACTTTCGGTAGCAGTATCATAAGCTTGTACAGCAGCTAAGCACGTATTACCAAGCTTTGCCACAGCTATTCATCCAGAAAGAAAGAAAATATAAAAGTCACAAATCATCTTAATTGCAACTATAAAGAAAGAAAATATGAAGTCACAAATCATCTTAATTGCAACTATAAAGAAAGAAAATATGAAGTCACAAATCATCTTAATTGCAACTATAAGCAAAACTTCAAAATTCTGCATACAGTCCTAGTCAGCTTATGGATGAAAGATATGCTGGACTGGCTTCCAAATAGTATAACTTGAAAACACTGCATAAAAATCTGAATACAATTCAAACTTGAGATCAGGTTTCACTAATTCAAGGACCAATCAACAGGCTGAAAGGCAGAGAAAGTTATAAGTCAGAACAAAAGCCAAAATTATAATGCCCAAAGAGATTTACAACAGATTCTACATCACCACCCAAGCTTCAATTTAAAGCTCAGATGGAAATTATGGACAGGGGGGGAAGAGGCAGTGTGTGTGCCCACATGTGGAAGTATATCTGGAATAACAAGGGCACAATAATGACAACAAGGTTTACTATATATCCAAAGAGATCTGAAAAAAAGAATTAAATAAATACATTATTTGTAGAATAACAACAACGGGAGTCATGCTGTCAAATGGATCCTTTCCTCAAATGAAAAAGGTCTCTCTTGTTCGCACTAAAGGAGAAGGAAAACCTACATCATGAGCACATAATGATCAATGTACCATCACAACATTGTCTGAACAGAATAGGGTGGACTGGGACACGGATAGTTTAATATAAGTTGCACAGTTTCTTGTTCAGTATGAGCCATTGGGATATTTACCATCTAAGGGGTTTGTGTATTTAATAGAACCAATGCATTTTATCAGTAACCCCAACCTATGTGAGTTAGAAGAGAAGAAATGTTTCATTCAGCATGTGTCTTGAATTATCTATGTTTCCAACATCCAGATAAAGAAAATATTTTCAAGAATTAAATAAATGTAAAGACAATAATTTGTGGAGTTTTCAGAAAAACCTTCTTATGCTACAAATCTATTGTGCCATCGGTGATGAGTATTGCATAATGCAAAAGTTTGTTTACTGAGGTACAGCCAATAGAATAAAATGATGTAGAGTTCATATGTGATTCTTATTTCAGGATTTAAAGGTAAGTCTCCAATTTATAGAGCAAGTAAAGCTAAAATAGCTTGACACTCAAATAAAATTAAATAAATTCTTAAATGGTAAGAGGAAAAAATAAAAAGATATCTACCAACTTGTTATAAGCACTAGTTGGGTTAATAACTGACGAAATATCTAATTGTTATAATTCATATCCAAAACATGCAGGAACAAGATTCAGCATGTCCAGCCTTGTAAGCTAGTCATTGCTCGATGCAAATGTCAGTTTAAAAAAATAGCCTCCATCTAAATTCTAAATCACATTAAAAGCAGCTGGACTATGCAACAGGCCTCATGCTCTTTTAAACGAGTATATAGTAGGGCAGTACCAGGGAATTGTGTTACAATAGGCTTGTGTGAAGGTTTTCTCTAGTCCTAATTACAAATCAGTCACAGATGAGCTTAAAAGTATCCAAGAACAGGTTCGTGGGGTTAACCGGGGATGAATTGTAAGGATATTGTGAGGTCTTTTCTTGTAATTGGTGCAATCATAACTATATTTACCAAGACATTCTTTCTTGAATTGCTGAAAACATAAAGTAGTAGTAGAAGTTCAGAATAGCGCTTTGCTAAAATAAATGACCAATTATTCCAAAGGCCAATTATTTTAGATAAGCAGATTTAGAGCATGTTTGAGCCCCATTTTTATTCAAGAATACATTTTGGAATAGTAGATTGATGGAGAATGTGCAGTAAAAAATAAGGAAAAGTTTTGGGTTTGCGTATAATATTATTTTATTGAAGAATGTGTGGTTGAAAAGAAAAGAGTGAAAAATGTATTTTGAAAATAATGGAAATCAAACAAGAGCTTAATTGGTCAGAGTAAAGGAGGAATTGAAGAGAATATAATGCCTAGAATTAGGGCCGGTTGGAAGAAATGAAGAAATGTTTCCATATGATTGGAAGATAACCACTGTTAAAAAGGAACCTCTACGATATAAAACAGTTCTTAGACCAACAAAGCTTCATGGTACTGACTGTTAACCAATTCAAACATAAATAATGTTGTTAAAATGGATGTGAAACCATAATATAATGGAGAAAATAAGAAATAAGTAAGTTAAAAAAAAAATGGAAACAAGTGAATATACTCCAGCAAGTGAATATGGAAAAATAAAGGGATGATATCTTAAATGGTGGAGGTATGCCTTGCAGAAATATAAAGAAGGCCCTTGAGAAGTGTAATGCAATCTCATAAGAAATTGTTAGAAGGAGAGATGCAGAAACTTAGCATCCATTGGAGGATGTGAAAGATTGACTTTTTCTAATGATTCAAAAAGAAACAATTCCAGATTATAAAATGGTAAATAATGATTCATGTCAACGACTTAATTTCTAATAAGATTTTCAAATTCTGGATCTTTTATCCAGAGAATGAGGAACCATCAAATGAAGAGGACAACGATACAAGTCTGATCCATATTGTTATTATCATAATTCAATCTGTATGATTCTGGCATGTAAAGCAACCTTCATAACATTACCAAAAAACTAATAAATCAGTCCTTGATGTAAGCCAGATCTATATCCGCAACCTTGTAAACATGAAAGCACACGGCAAAAATAGAATATAAAAAAGGCCACAGAGTCTCACCATTTTGTTCTGTTGGATTATCATAGTAAGATTCTGCCACAGTCTCGAGATGGCCAAAAAATTCTTTTGTGAAGTCTTTGCGGCGCCTAGCAACAATTTCACCAACCTCGGATGGCGACTTCTTGATCACATCAAGAAGCTCATTATGCCTTTGAACATCATCATCAATCTGACAAAAAACCTTCAAATTAACTCCTATGGAAGGAGCTGAATGTTTAGCTATGAACTATATATCATGCATAAAGATTACAGCTTTGTTATCCGAACATGAGTAAAAAAAAATGATCAAACACCCTTGAGGCTCATAAATCCATACAATCTTCTACTCATTGAACCTTCAGCAATGTCCTTTCTTTTTGCAAAAGTAAGAAGCAATCAAATTGGTCAAGAAAATCCCTAATACAAGAAGGATGATTCAAAATTAATCCTTCTTTTCTGAACAGTACAGCTAAACCCACAAGGCAAGATCCGATGACACTGATTTTAGAGTTAACAGAATAATGAATCAACAACCTCTAGCATATAGTTTGAAATTGATTCCAAAAGAAACGATTTTCACCAAGTAGAGTCTTTCATTCTATTTGAAGTTTTGAAAAAAACAAAAGAACATTTAGAAAGTTTTTAGAGTTCTAAATCAACCAACTTTAGGCCAAAGACAAAAGTGACACCTCTTTCAGCTTTCTTGCAAGGCGGAGTATTTTGTGCTTCATCCCCGGATCACTTTCATTATCCACTTGATCCTGACACCGCTTATAAAAGTGGGGTCGGATATTGCTCCACTCCTTGCTAAAAGTCAGTAACCTTCTCCAATCAGACGGAGTGGGCTTGTCAATCAAAAAGACGTTGATTAGCTTATCACAAATACGGATCATTTTACCGTCACCGAATCTATCATCTGTGACATCCTTCTCCTCTTGATCTTCCTCATTTGATGTTGAAGGTTCATCATCATTAGTGGAATTATGGTGTACACCATTTGTTGTATGCTCTTCAGCAGAATCATTTGTTATTGCAGTTGTATTACCAACAATAGCTCCAATGGAGGAACACTGTAACCTAACTGTATCATATGACAATAGAAAATCTGATTACAAAGGAATAATTGTAGATTTTTGCTAAAAAAATGAATTTTTTCCCTCAAAAACAAAAATGTGATACAGAAGTTCATAGATGAAAGTGATTACAACCATCCATTCAAAATTATTGAAGTATGAACGAACAAGTTTATAAGTAGTAGAGTAAAATCATCACCAAGGTTCAACGTTAAACTATAATAGAAGATAAAATAAGCCTGTGTTTGGGCTCCATTAAAATGTTAATGTATTTTTCTATCTTTTCTTTTCAACTACATTCTAAAATAAAATAATATTACACGTAAATTTAATACTTTTCATTCTTTTTAACAACACGTTATTCAAAAAATCACTATTCCAAAATACATTTTTCTCCAAATTTTGATTTTAATGGAGCCCAAACAAGGGCTAAGAAAAATAAAGGACTAAAATAACAGTTCTTCTTAAGTAATAAAACTTTGAATAAGTACTAAGAATGCTCTTTAAGCATCCACAATACCAGAGCATACCTTAAGCATGAGAATTTCTTAAGTTTGTGAAGATTCATGCTCGTGAAATGTGAGCATGGTCTCAATCATTGGCACCTCCCTCAGTTAATTTCCCATCTAGTATTCTAATAACTAAGCTCGGGAACGTGAAATTGTATTCTTTCTCCCAAAATTACACCTTATAAATTTTTTTCTCACTTTCTCCGCCTGTAGCACTTCCATTTCCATCTCCATCTCCAAGACCCCAGTTTCACTCTTCCAAGCTCGACTATGCCTTCCTCCTATTCCAACTTGAACAAAATTATTCCTACTTCATATTCCATAACCATCTACACTGAATATAGATGCTAGGTGTCTGAATTTGAGCCTAAAATTTTTAAATTAGATAGGATCTTATTCAAATTTGAATTGATTATAGACAAATTTAGGCCCAAAATTTGACCTTAAATACTGTGCAAATATTCCTATTACTCCTTAGCTCAACAATGAAATTCTTATATTAAAGTTAAATCCAAAAAATTATCGTCACACAGCTACCAAAGAATTAAAAAGAGGACGTTCTACAAAGTTATTACAAACTTTAGTATCCAAAACTTCAACCTGAAATCAAAATCCCAAAAATAATTGCTAACAATTGAAATGGTACCTGTAGATTTAGAACAAAAATACGGTAACTTTCTTCGAATTGGAGGTCTCAAAAGAGATAGAGATGGAGAGGAGTTTCTGGAAGTGCGAGGCAGCGGTCGAACGGAAAAGGCATTGTATGAGTTGAGAGAAGCAGAGGCCAACTCCATTGAAGTTTCAAATGTGTTTACAAAATTGATAACACCAGATTTCTGAGGAAAATCGTTCGATTTAAGCAACCATGAAGGCTTGGTCCGGTTCAATCCGGTTGCAAAGGGAACTCAACCGAGTAACAACAAGAATATGAAACCATCGGTTCAGAATCTTATAAATGAAACCATCGCCTCCATATCTAATTATTGCTTCGATAAGGTCCTGATTCTTTATATTAAAAATCTTATGAAAATAAAGTATTAAACTTCTTGTTAAATAACTAAATATGTTAACGAGTTAAAATCTTACCTTTAATTATTAGGAGGCTGTTTCACACTAACTGAAAGGTTGGTATTTGAATATATTTTTTCCAAAATTTTTGTGTTTACATTTTGGTCTAAATTTAATTCATATTGAAGAAGTCACAAAAATCTCAATTGCCTCTGGTCAGCTGAATTCTTCACTAGACAAGAACAATTTCAATCTTGTTATATGTACATATTTCTTTACATATTCACACCACCTTTCACACATTTAATCCAATCGTTACCCATCTACTGCATCATTCATCTGTAAAGCAAGTAGTAAAGAAGGGGGTACAGATGGCCTAACTCATATCTTTGCGGTATTAATTTAATTTGTTACATTAATTTATTAAATTTAGTTTTTAAAATTACATATATTACAAAAAAAACTTGTAAATGCAATCAAACATGCTCGCTACTGAAAAATAAACTAAAAAAATTAGAAAGTCCAAAGAAGGTTAAGGAATAATATTCTCAACAATTTATTGAGATAACGAAATTGTAGTCGAGAAATCAATACAGAAGTATAAATATAATTGGTCTCAATTAGGGGCGGACCTAAAATGTTTTTCCAGTGCTGACAATATTAGTAAAGGTAAAAAAATAACACAAATATTATATTAAAAATGAAACATCTTACAATTGTTCTTTACGAATTTTTATACTTTAATATCTTTGTACTATCAATTCATCATCAATTTTTAAGAATATATCATTATCCACATAAACAATAAGACTATCATTAATCCACTCATCTCTAATCCGATTACGCAATCTATCATTCATAATGTTCATAACAGAATATACCTTCTCTATTATAGCAATAGTAATAGAAGAATTTGTAGTAAATAAGACAATTTTATATGATTGGGCCAATTAATTGGCCCATTTCAATTGTTATTATTATTATTATTTGGGGTACTTAAACAAATACCCTATATTTTGGGACAATTTTGAAAAAATATGATAAACTTGGATTAAGTGATAATTAAGTAAATTTAACGTACAAAATACGCTCAAACATAAACATCACGGCATCAACGAAAATCAGCCTCAATTGGGGAAAAAACAAGGGAAAATTGGAAGGAGAAAGAGGAAATCATCCACAAATTCGTTCATTATTCAAAACTTTGGCAAAAGATCAATGTTATTTCAATATTGAAAGCTTTGGAAAAAAATCGAGAAACAAAATTACAGTTATTTTTTTTATGTTTTTGAGTCTTTGTTCAATTAGTTCCTCAATTTTGTCATTTTAAAATGTTTAGTATTCTCTTTGCATAGATTATGAAAGTAACAAATGTAATTATCGATTTTCAGCTAAATAATCTCTCGCTTGCGAATTCTAATCATCATAGTTAATTGTCCGTCTCACCTTTATTTGGATTTCGTGATAATGTTTAACTTAAACCTTATAAAGTAAATAATTAACATTTATAATTTTTTTTTATGATTTTGTTATTGTGTTTGGAAACATGTTTGAAAATAACATTTTTGAACTCCAGAAGAAATTGATTGTGTCAACACATATGAAAAATTAGAATGTGAATTCTGACACTTTTCTAAAAAAAAAAAAAGGTCACACTATATTCTTGGATTAATTAATTAGATGCATATGTATATATTTTTGGGGATTAATTAATTAGATGCATACGTATACATTTTTGAAAATTTGAACATACCAATTCAAGCCCTGTTTTATGGTAATACATATGAAAAAAGAAAACTTTGATCCAATTAAATCATTGATATATGCAAGGTGTTTGACACAAGATGAATGTAAATTCTGTTACTTTTTTAAAAAAAGTCACAGTATCTCAAGGTGTTTTATCAATTTATGATGTAATTAATACTTCCTTAAAACGTTTTATTAATTTAAGGAGTATTAATTAAAACACAGTAAAAAAAAGGGGGTATAAAGCCTAATTTCCTCTTATTATTTTTAACTTGGGTTATTGACTTATATAGTTAAATGGGGGTGGCCTAAAGTTTAGTACATGCATTTGTCTACACTGGGCCTTCATTAGCTTGCCCCTGGTCTCAACTACTTCTTTTCACGTTTAATTTTAATTGAGTAAATAACTTGAAATAATCAAGACTCGAAATAAATGTCTTATTTTTCACAAAGGAAAACTCATTTCTTACTAATGTCATATATGATGTGCATCTTTAGTTGTAGACTACAAAAATTTCTTCATCACGACACTCCAACAGATATAATTTTTCCCATCTAAACTCGATTTTATAGATAAAATAAGAGCTAAATAATTATAGTACTTAGCATGCCCGGTTTTGGGTAGAGGCAAGTGAGGCCCATGCCTCAGGCCCGACAATTAAAGGGGCCTTAGATTTGAATTAATTTTTTTATTAATTTGAAAATGAAGAAATCGCGTTGAAAGGTATTGCTATCCCATCTGTACGACTGTATTGCGAAGAACCCGAAATGAAACCCACCCATCTGCCTTGACGCTGGCTTTTTACTTCTCTTTCAGCCGTCCGCCGATCGAAAACGTAGTACAATACTGCCTGTATCGTCCGCTCGATGCCGCACCTAACAAAGGTATATGTAATTGTATGTCTTTATGAACGAACTGCCAAGGTTATTTGAGTTTGCAATAAAACAAAATTCTGCATTTGGGTTTTGTTTATTTTTCAAATTTGATTTTTGAAATTTGCTTATTTTGGTTATCTCCAGCTTACTTTATCTTACAATGCCATTGTCTTTTCCACATGATTGTTATAACCAGAAGTAGGAAGGAAACTCATGGGGAAGGAAGAATAAGAGGACTCAACGACAGTACCAAAAATTCAAAACCAGAAACGACGCTGTTTAGTTTTTCATTTAATTGTTTTAGCTTATCACATTTTATGGACTCCAACACGTTTTTTTGTATTACTTAAGTCATAGGAGCAATAGGAGTGAGTTTGTTAAGTGTCAGAATTCGTTTTTCGCTTCTCTATCTTCTCTGAATTTCTCTCCCTCTCTTCTTAATTGTTCATGTGTATTTCAATTAACCAATTCAGTGAAATATCATTACAATTTTGGTGTTGAATCTCAGTTGAAATCTGTAAATTGTGAATTACATTTCGTTGTGAATTGTTGGAATTGTTGGGTTTTGATTGAAGAATTAATCAATCATTACAAGTGGTATCAGAACAATTACGAATCTGGGTATGGATACTTGAGCTAAGGTAGTAGAGGAACATCTAAAAAATTTGGATAGGGAAGTTGAAGGTCTGGGTGAAACGGTCCATGAAGCGGGTAACAAGGTGGAGACCTCAGAATAAACATTAAAACCTTGTGTAACAAGCATGACTGAATGGAGATGATGATAGGAGAGCTGAATGCTAAGCTCGAATCATTGGTAGCAATGATGGCTCAAATGATGGGGCAAAAAGGAGAATCTAAGGACAAGCAGGGAATGAGTTTCCTAGTTCAGATTTACAATGGTGAAGGGCTACTCACACCATTCCTGGGATCTGTGTCAGGTAGTAATACCAATGGAGGTGGGATGAGAGGAGGCATTAAACTACCTAAGATTGATTTTCCTTATTTTAGTGGAGAAGGGCCTAGAGAATGGTTGAGGAATGCTTGAAAATACTTTTAGATTCATCAAATTCCTGATGAAGTGAGAATCAGTGTTATTGAAATGTATTTAAAGGGAAAAACAGATGTGTGGTTCCATGGCTTCATCAGTAGCAACCCCAACGTTGATTGGGATTTATTCTACAAAGAAGTATGCATGCAATTTGCAGAAGTTACTGGGGAAGAAGCCATAGAAAGCTACAGTAAGCTTAGATAGAGAGGGATAATGGCTGATATCAGGAACTTTTTGAAGATCTTAAATCCTAGGGATGATGTCCTTTCCCCATCTGCCTGAATCATATTATACTAGTGGATTGAAGGAAGAAATTAGATCTATGGTGAAAATGATCAAACTAACATCTATCTCCCAAGCACTTGAATTAGCCTTCTTACAAGAAAAATACTATCCTAGCCTTAAACAATAACTCCAAAAACTCAACCAAATTTAGTTATTCCTCTAAATGGCCTAACCTACTACAAAAACCTGCTGAGACAAACCAGAAAAATCCTCCCACCAATAACACTGAATTGCCTCAAAGAACCCAAACCAACCCCTTGAGATTCAAAACAATCACTCCCATAGATATACAAACCAAGAAGAACCTGGGATTATGCTTCAGATGTGATGAAAAATACACCCCTGGACATGTATGTAAAAACAGAATGTTGAACTTCATGTTGGTAGATGATAAAGTAGAAAGGAAAAATGAAAAAGATGAGATAACTGTTGAGCAAAGTGAAGGGGAAGGGGATGAATAAATTATGAAAATTTCCATAAATGCCCTATCAGGCAGTCTGAAACCAAAAACCATCAGAATCCCAGGCCAAGTAAAGAGAAGGAAGGTGTTAATTCTCATTGATAGTGGAAGTACCCATAGCTTTATTGATGAGAAGTTAGTGAAGGAATTGAAGTGTAAGACTGTAACAGTTACTGTAGCCAATATAGACAAGTTACAGAGCACTGCCATCTGTAATTCCCTTACCTGGGTCATGTAGGAGATGGAATGTCAATTCCAGCTGAGGGTGTTAATGTTAGGGGGAAGTGATATGGTATTGGGGGGTAGACTGGCTTAGCCAGTTCAATCCAGTGATGTTTGATTTCCAACAAGGTAGCATCAAATTCTCATACCAAGGGATGGAAATGGAGTTGAAGAGTACACTCTTAGATGAAGAACTTCTGATGATGGAAGGAAGACAGATGAGTAAGTGGATTCGCAGACAACCTTATGGAATTATAGCTCAACTTTAAGCAATGGAGGAAGGAGAAAATACCCAAATACCTACAGCAGTACAAACTGTCCTCAAGCAATACTCGGACGTATTTGTAGAACCAAAAGGAATGCCTTCTCCCAGGTTTAATGATCACAAATTTCCTTTGAAAGAAGGAGCACAACCTTTTAAAATAAGGCCATACAGATGCCTTTATGTATAGAAGACTGAACTAAAGAAGATGGTGAAAGAGATGTTGGAGGTAGGCATCATCAACAAAGCAACAGTCCATTTGCCTCGCCTGTACTGTTGGTTAAGAAAAAGGATGGCACTTGGAGATTTTGTGTGGATTACAGGCAATTGAACAGTATAACTATCAAGGACAAATACCCTATGCCATTAATTGATGAGCTAATTGACGAGTTTCATAGCTCTGAGTGGTTTTCTAAAATAGATTTGAGGGTTGGATATCACCGAATTCGAATGACGGAGACTGATATCCACAAAACAGTCTTCAAAATCCACCAAGGATTATATCAATTTAAGGTAATGCCATTCGGCCTTACCAATGCCCCAGTAACATTTCAAGGCTTGATGAATGAGATTTTCAAAGCTTATTTGAGAAAATTTGTTCTGGTTTTCTTTGATGATATTTTAGTCTACAGTCCTGATCTAAATTCCCATTGTGAGCTCCTAACCATTGTACTAGAAGTATTGAGGAAATAGAAGTTGTATGCCAATGAAGCTAAATGTTCTTTTAGGCAACCCATGGTAGAATATCTAGGACATATCATATCAGCTGCAGAGGTATCAGTTGACCCACAGAAAGTGAATGCTATGCAACAATGGCCTAGGCCCAACACTGTGAAACAGTTAAGAGGTTTCCTTGGTCTAAGAGGCTGTTACGGAAAATTTGTCAAAAGGTACGGGGTTCTGGCTAAACCCTTAACAGATCTCCTTAAAAAGGACAACTTCAGTTGGAATGATGATGCTGAGGTAGCCTTCCAAGCATTGAAAATAGCCATGCACAGTACACCAGTCCTTGCATTACCAGACTTTAACCAGCCATTCATAGTCTAGATAGATGCTTGTGCTGGAGGAATGGGAGTAGTGTTGATGTAAGGGAAAAGACCTATTGCCTATATGAGTAAGGGAATAAACAATGAGAAACTAGGGCTATCTATCTATGAAAAAGAATTGCTAGCACTGGTCACAGCAGTAGGGAAATAGAGGCATTACCTAGAGGGGCACTACTTCATAATCAAAACAGATCATCAATCATTGAAATACCTCATTGAACTGAGAATCACCACTCCTCTCCAACAAAAATGGCTATCCAAACTTCTTGGACTCAACTATGAAATTCAATATAAAAAAGGGACTGAGAATATTGTAGCAGATGCTTTGTTAAGGCGGGAGGAGATAGGAGCAGAGGTTACCGCTATATCCCAAGTCATTCCTACTTAGGTGGAAGAAGTGATAGATAGTTACTAGGGAGATGACATGGCTAACTAGTTGATCGAAGAACAACTAATCAAACCTGGGGAGATATCTGACTATTCTTACAAAAATGGGTTACTCCAGTACAAAGGAAAGCTGTGTGTGGGATCGGGTGGACAGGTTAGAGCCAAACTGATACAAATTATTCATTCTTCTTAAAATGGTGGCCATTTAGGCATACAAGCCAGCGTCTATAGAGCTAAGCAACATTTCTTTTGGCCTGGCATGATCAAGGATATTAAAAGTCAGGTGTTACAGTGTGATGTTTGCCAACGACATAAAGGGGAACATGTTCCCTATCCTGGTTTATTACAATCTCTCTCTGAGCCACAATACTCTTGGAGTCACATGTCCATGGATTTTATCGAAAGACTACCTCCTTCCAAGGTTAAGACAGTAATCCTGGTTGTAGTAGACAGGTTTACGAAGTATGGGCATTTCTTTTCCTTAGCCCACCTATTCATAGCTTCTACAATAGCCAAACTATTCTTGGATAACATTTACAAGTTACATGGGATGCCTCTGAGTATGGTATCAGATAGAGACAAGATATTCACTAGTAGGGGTATCAAATAGTATGGTATCAAATACTATGGGCCTTATCAAATTATCAGGAGAATTGGACAGGTAGCATATGAATTAGAACTTCCTACTGGTTCTAAAATCTACCCTATTTTTCACGTCTCACTGCTTAAGAAGAAGATAGGGGGACATATAAGTACCTATTATGCTTATTCCTGATGCCGATGAATCAGAACAACAACATGGCATACCCTAGGCAGTTTTACAGACCCGTATCATTAAATGGAATAACCAGGCTATCACTAAATGGTTAGTACAATGGGTAAATGCTTCTAAGGAAGATGCGGCAACAATCCAGAGACAATTTCCTAGTTTCCAACCTTAGGGACAAAGTCGATTTGAGGGGGAGGATTGTTATAACCAGAAGCAGGAAGGAAACTCATGGGGAAGGAAGAAGAAGAAGAAGATGACTCAACGGCAGTACCAAAAATTCAAAACCAGAAACGATGCCATTTAGTTTTTCATTTAGTTGTTTTAGCTTATCACGTTTTATGGACTCCAAACACCCTTTTTTGTATTACTTAAGCCATGGGAGCAATATGGGTGAGTTTGTTAAGTGTCAGAATTCGTTTTTCCCTTCTCTATCTTCTCTGAATTTCTCTCCATCTCTTCTTATTCTATTCATGTGTATTTCAATTAACCAATTCGGTGAAATATCATTACAATTTGGGTGTTGAATCTCAACTGAAATATGTGAATTGTGAATTACATTTCGTTGTGAATTGTTGGAATTGTTGGGTTTTGATTGAAGAATCAATCAATCATTACAAGTTTCAAATAAGAAAGAAAATTGATATGTATTTTGTTCTTTTATAGCATTCATGATCTGGTTTTCACTTATTTTGTCTAAGAAATCATTTTCATTTTATATATTTCCCTATTTTCCACTATATCTCCGTTTTCAATTTTCTTCCTTAATTGTCAAATTACGTTCTTTTTCAACTTTATGATGTGCAAACATGAGGGTCAATATATCAATATCAAGAAGGCAAATGTTATCAGAACAATCCCAATGTCTAACCAACAATCCAATAAATGACTGTTGGCCCTCTGTCGGTATGTAATCTGATATATGTGTGTATGTGTGTGTGTGTGGTCTTTTCCTCATTGAAGTAAGTATACAAATATCAAACAGATAGTGTGTTTCTAGGTTAGTAATACTTCTTCTCTCTTTTTTTGTATCGAACATTTCTCAGATGAAATTGGTTGAATAGGGCTATTTTATTGAAATTTGTCTTTAATAATGGTGATAAACTTGGCTTGTTGAAGGTTCCTTGAAATTTGAGGTTTTATTTTGTTTTCTATTGATCACGGCCAATGTGCTAATATGTGTGATACCTTTAAACTGCTGATAATTGACATTTTTT
>CAIGRB010174583.1:9618-28055 GCA_903798255.1 Fraxinus quadrangulata
GCGTGTTAATGCTTTTGCTTATCTTTATAAAATCTGTAATCTTATAATCGAATTGGATGAATGGATATTAAGAGTAGATTTTTTATTGGGTGAAATGGTGTCTAACATGAAGAAGAAATTTGATAAGTATTGGGGTAAAATGGAAAATGTGAACCAGTAGTTGCTTATTAATACTGTTCTTGATCCAAGATACAAATTGGATTATGTAGAATATTATTTTGTTGATCTATACAAGGATGGAGAAGTTTTTAGTAACATGATTAAGGCTTTGAAAGCCAATCTAATGTCTATTTATGAATGGTATGTGGGATGTGAAGGAGTTCGTGGAAGTAGTTCAACATCAACATGGGATTCTTTAAGTTTATTTAAGTTAGATAAAGGCAATTCTTCTTCTATGGGTGATGCTTGTCTTTATGAGTTTTTAGAAAAATAGCAGTAAAAGATTGTACTGAGATAAAAATGATGTGGAAAGATGCTTATTAGGTGCTCGTGAAAGCATAGAGAACAAGGATTTTGATGTTCTCGATTGGTGGAAGGTTAACAAAAGTAAATATGGTATCTTGTCCAATCTAGCCAGGGATGTATTGGCAATCCAAGTTTCTACCGTTGCTTCAGAAAGTGCTTTTAGCATAGGAAGATGAATTCTTGATCCATTTCGTAGTTCTTTAAGCCCTAAAATGGTGGAGGTCTTGGTGTGCGCTCAAAATTGGTTGAAAACTTCTCCAAACTTGGATGGATTCTGTACAGAAGATGTTGAGCATTATAACCAGATGGGAGAAGGTAACATAATTATATCCTATATAATTGTTAATGTTACTTGTTTCTATCTATTTTATTGTAGATTCAATTTTCTTTTGTAGAACTTTTAGAATCAATGAATCCAAAACCAACCAAAGATAGTCAAGGCCTAAATTCTAAAAGATTCATTCATTTTTCAAGTTTTTCAGGTAGATATATTGTTGTAGCATTTGCTAAATACTTCATTTAAAATTTAACTCATTATTTCCTAAGTATTTCATTTGTGTTGTTGTAGGAATGTACATTTCTTTGTTGGGCGAATGCACTTTGAGTCTTTAGGAACAATTCATTGTACACGAAATATTTTATCATTGTTGGATGATTGCAATATATTTGGATGACTATACTACTTTAAATTTGAAATTTATTGAGGTTGGATGGCTACATTAATTTTTATTGGATGATTGTAATATTTTTAATTTTGTATTAAGTTTGGATGATTTAAATTTTTAGTATTTAGATTGAATTCATTTTTTTTCAATGGTATAATATGCAAGTATTGAACGTGTATTTAAATTGATTTAATATGTATTTAATTTGATCATGGTATAATATATTTAACACATTTTACAATATTTTTAATTTATATTGTTCTATTTGAGCGGAACTTAACCTCGCGGGCCATTAATCTAACTTCAATCCACTTAAGGGCTTTCAAATCTTCCCAATGTAACTGAAATTGGTCCAAACTGAAATGGTATCAATTGTTAAAAAAATTGTTCAAATTTAACGAAAACATTGAGCCCATAAAAAATTGTCGAATAAAAGAATAATTGGGTCCAATTTGAATTGGACTTAAGTCCAAACCAATCAACTCAACCCAAACCAACCCGAGTTTGGTCGGTTTGGTTTGGTTTGGGTTTCAACTATGAATGAGTTGATTTCAATTTGAATTATTGTCAAACCGAACATATTGGATTGGGTTTTGGTTGGACTCAAAACCAAACCAATCCAACCCAACCCACACCCAGTCCTACACACAATTTGTTCCAAATTTTTAACCCCGAGACTGAGATCCATTTTTGACCTAGTAAATGTTAGAATTGGAAAAAAAATCTAGTAAAGTTGTAGCTTTTTGAATTATCTTTATAACTCAATTTGAATCACCTCAATCGAATATCGAAAGAGAAAATTAAGAACCACCTTTTGAATTCTTGATGCCTATAGCAGCGCTTCAGTATTGTATATCCAAATTTTGGGGTAAATAATTTTCAGATAAGGGTGGATTGAATCAATTGACTAGCAACACTCACAAATTCTATGGATTACCTCGTGAAAATCTGAACACACATATTTCTAGATTTCTCAAAAATTGTTAAAACTTTCACTTTAAAATATGTTTTTTAAATCAGCAGTACGGATCTTCAGAACATATGGATTGTCAACAAAGTTGTCAACAAAAATTGTACAAATGGCTTTATTCTTCAAGGCATTAAAGTCACCTCCTACAAGCCTAGGGCCATCAGCTCTGGACATAACTACATGCATGTTTGTTACAAGGTTTTGCATATCGTTTCTTTTAATTTTTTGTTGACTTAAACATCATAAGGATTGTGAAATGAGGTCATACCTCTTATCCTTGTTTTAAATATTCATAAGAGTTGTTTGTGATCACCTCAAGTCCGGATCTCAAGCTCCATCACAATTCTGACCATTTCATCCAAGTTCATTTTTTGTAGCATCAATCACAATTGTTAATGCTAGTGGAATTAGAAATGATTGTGTCTCGAAATGAAAAGAGAAAAATATGTGTTAGATTTTAAAGTTGTAAGCAATCTTTAGATAAAAATATAATTATAAAAGAGTTTTGAAAGTCAAAAAGTATATTGGTAAGTTGTATAGATGAACTAGGAGTCCTTGGATTCAGTTATGGAACAAAAAGAAAAATATGTCGGATTTATGCTAGCCTACCACTAAACTGATGTTCGAGCATCCAAAATAGAATCAAGGTCGCTTTTCGCTCGCCTGTCTCTCAAGTGACGGTATTTTCAGTGAAACATTAGTTCATGATTTTTGAAAGTTTTATCTATCCTATACTGTCCCAAAACCTACCTAGGCCCACTTCGTGAAAAGTCTAGGTTGAACATTATTTTATTAGAGAGATCACATTCTACACATACTACATATTATTCAATCTTCTTTTGATGCAACCAAATCATTGAAAACATCAAATTCATGTAATCAAAACACCAAAACTCATACTTCAGCATAATCTCTCAAAGTCCTGAAAATTGAGAAAGGTGGGTAGAGTTCCAGTTGAATGAGAACGAGGAGTTTTTAAATGATTCACATGAGATAAATGATTCCAGAATGTCGGGAGTTGGTGCAGAAGTTCGCAATACATGAGGGTTTCGTAATTACATTTAGGAGGTTAGAAAGTACAAATGTTTATTCGAATCTGAACGGTTTGTAAGTCTTTATCATTTATAGTGGACACTATTGGCTTGGGTCCAGAATTTTTATCCCGCGAAGGGTTTTATTCGTCATCAATTTTGTGGTATTATTTATTTTTCTATAATATATCAATTGCAGTAATTTGATTTAGGATAGTATTGCATGTAAATTCATTTGGATAAAACTAATAACCGTGACTTGTTACTTTTATTAATTGATAAATTTAAATTCCGCATAAAACACATATTCACCCCCTCCCCCTCCTTAAGTGTTAGTTGGGTAGAACTCATATATATATATATACCCATTTGAGAATGATTACCATGAAGAGAACCCAAATACGAACCTTAGAGTTTTAGATATACAACAAAATGTACTTTTCATATTTTGACTCCACATTAACATGATGTCGATATTTCAATTGCACAACTAGTGAAGCACCTATGATTCAATTTCAAGTTTCTTGTGAAAAGTACTAAAGCTTGAGGAAGCTTATTCCTATTCTCATTGGTGAAACAAATGTAAGCAACTTTCACGTAATGTAAAATGTAGCGATCTATGACATTTTTCTAGTAGATTTCCTTTAACGAAAGGACATCAAATAATCTAATAATAATGTTCATGGAGATAAACTAAGTTAACAAACTATAAAGCTTTTCGAATCCTCGGCACTTCAATTGTGTCCAAAAATAATGTTAGGTTAGAACTACCCCATTTATTGCAGAAACGATACTGATGAACTTTTCTAGTTACTATTCCGTAGCATTGGCATTTTAAATTTCGTAGTTTCCATTGAAACTTAAGCTTTAACATTTCATATTACTTCGAATGTTGATTTCTCTTTCACACATCCAAAGGGATGTAACATGCTATCAAACGTCGAATGTAGTGATCTTCAAAATTCTGAGATTGAATTTTCCTCAACGAAGAGAACATTACAATAATGTTTATATCAATTTTGTTGGATAGTCGCGTCAAGGATTGGTTGATGCCAATTGGAAAATTAGATAAAACAAAACATAACATAACATTGTGGTTGTATCCGTAAATAAAGTTCGAACTTCCATGTTTGTTATGGAAATGAGAAACATCTTCAAAATGCTCATACAACACTTCAGTCTAGTCGCTAGTTGAAAGCAACACAATGTCATGAGAAAATCATGACCTCTAATTCTGAATGCATGCTCCCATGTCGACTAAAACTTTTACACTATCTTGATCAGTGAAATTGGAAGAGGAAGAAAATTACAGTTGGACTAGAAAAGTGCATTTTGTGGCTCGTAGAAGATTAATCTTCTTTAAACTTCACATACTAGAATTTCTGAAGTGTATTGAAAATTTCTCGAATAAGCTAAATTATGTACGGGCTGATAAGTTGCAGAGGAAAGTGAAGAAAAAGGAAATTGCGAGAAGAAAGAAATAATTTAACTAAGGAATGAAAATTGAATTAGTAAACTCAAAATACATGAGCCTATTTATAGACTCACATATAAACTAATTCAACATAATGAAAGAGTTTAAAAGACATAAATAACCTTCCACAAATATCTACAAACTCGACTCCAATACTCTTCTTCAAGATGGGAGATGTATGTTTAATACTCTCATCTTGCTTAACAATGATTTGAATTTATCTCCTCCCAATGGTTTAGTTAGCAAGTCTGCAACTTGTTCTTGTGAAGTTAGGTGAACCATCTTCACTTTTCCTGCTCGAATTTTTGTCTCTCACAAGATGACAATCAATCTTTATATGTTTCGTTCTTTCATGGAAAACGGGATTGTAAGCTATATGTATAGCATATTAATTGTCACAAAACAAGGGTTAATACCCTAGATAGTCATTAAAAATTTTCAAAAATTTTCAGGAGGTCACCGAATTTCAAAAGTTCTCTAATTAGTCACTGAACTTTGCAAAAAGTTCCTAAGAGGTCACCGAACTTCAAAACTTATCTAAATAGTCATTGAATTTTACCAAAACTTCCCTAGATAGTCACTCAATTTTGCAAAAAATTTCTAAGGGGTCACTGAACTATTTATGTATGGCGTCCAAATTTGCAAAGTTCGGTGACCTTTTGGGAGTTTTTGGAAAGTTCAGTGACCATTTATGAAAGTTTTGAAGTTCGATGACCTCCTAGGAACTTTTTGTAAAGTTCAGTGACTAATTAGAGAACTTTTGAAGTTTGATTACCTCCTAGAAACTTTGAGAAAGTTTAATGACTATCTAGGTATTAACTCCACAAAACAATAAAACTGATTTAGTATGCACAACACTTTAGTCTTCAAGTATATTCTTCAACCAGCTTGGTTCATACACAACAGTAGCCATGGATCGATATTCAGCCTCAGCTGAAGACCTTGAAATCGTATGCTGCTTTTTAGACTTCCATGATATCAATGAATTTCCTAAGAATATATAATAACCAGTAACGGATCTTCTTATGTTTGAGCAAGCTGCCCAATCGGCATCACAATATCCTTTGGGGTGTAATTCTGATTGACTTGCGAAAAATAGACCTTGTCCTGGTGTTCCCTTTATATATCATAACACATGGTGAGCAACCTCTAAATGAGACTGTTTTGGTGACTAAAGAAATTGACTCAGAACTTTCATTGAGTAAGACAGATCAGGTTGCGTTATGGTTAAATAAAGGATCCTTCCAACTAGTCTTCGATACAAACTCAGTATTCCTTTCACCCTTGCTCAACTTTAAGTTTTGTAGCAGAGGACTTCGTGCTGGCTTGGCTCCAAGGTAGCCAGCATCCTCCAAAATCTCGAATGCAAACCTCCTCTGATAAATAGAAATTCCAACAGATTTTCTGGCAATTTCAAGTCCGAGAAAGTACTTCAGAATTCCCAAGTCTTTCAGTTTAAACTAATCATTTAACTGATTCTTGAATTGCTCAACGTAACTTAGATTATTTCTCCCAATGATTATATCATCAACATAGATCAGAACCACTATGAATGAGCAACCACCCTGTTTGCTAAACAGTGAGTAATCAGATTTCGACTGCCTGAAGTTTTGGGAAATAATGTATGAGGTGAGCTTAGTGTTCCATTGCCTCGAGGCTTGCTTAAGCCCGTAAATAGACTTATTCAATTTGCAAACTAAAGATTCTCCATTCTCCCCTGCTACTCATAACCTGAAGGCATCAACGTGTACACTTCTTCATCCAATTCTCCATGAAGAAAGGCATTGTTGATGTTCAATTGATGAAGATGCCAATGTTTTTTAGCAGCAACAGCAGGCAAAGTTTTAACTATCACCAACTTTGCAACAGGAGATTAAGTTTCTTCATAGTCTATCCTAGCTTGTTAAGTGAAACCTTTAGCCACTAAGCGAGCTTTCTTTCACTCATCTGTACAATTTGAATGAAGCTTAACTTTGAAAACCCATCTACAAGACACTTGTTTCTTATGTGTAGATAATTTGCTGACAGTCCAAGTATTGTTTGATACAAGAGCTTGATATTCAGCATCCATAGCTTTGCACCATTCTGAATTTTTGGATTCTTCAGCAAAGGACTGAGGCAAATGATCCAGATAATTACCAATAGAATACTGCTTGCCAAAGCCAGAATCCTTGCTAAAGACAGAACCTTCCTAGATTCTGATTGAGAAAGAGAAAACTGAGATACTAGACTGCAATGATGATCTTGTAGATAAGAGGGAGCACATTTTAGTCTAGTTGATTTTCGTGGAGGATCACTATGTGAGAGATGCGGAACTGCAGATGAAGGTGCAGCAAGATCGGAAGAAGAAGAATGAGAACTATCAAGAGAATGCTCTATACTAAGATTAACTGGAGTAGAAATAGAACTATTAGTACAGCGAAATGGTTGAACCGGGAAAAGAATAGGATCAAGTTGAAGTTCAGTATTAGACTTAGATAAAGAATGAAGAAGAGAACTGTGATGAAAATGAAAAATGTTCTCATGGAAAACAACATCTCTGGAAACAAAAATAGTACTGGTGTGAAGATTGTACAGTTTATAAACTTTCATGCCATAAGGATAACCAAGAAATATGCATGGTATGGCTCTAGGATCAAACTTTGTTCGATGTCGTTTAAGAGTAGAAGCATAACAAAGACAGCCAAATACCTTAAGGTGAGTATAGGAATGTATAGCTTGGTAAAGCATTTCATATGGTGATTTGTTCTCAAGAATCAGAATGGGTGTTCTGTTGATGATATATGTGGCTGTTAGAACACATTCCCCCTAAAATTGCCGAGGTAGGTTAGCCTGAAATTTAAGTGCCCTAGCAATGTTAAGTAAGTGCTGATGTTTTCTCTCAACCACATCATTTTGTTGTGGTGTTTCAACATAACTCAACTGATGAATGATTCCACTTTCTAGATAAAAATCAGTCATATAAACTCTAGACCATTATCAGATCGAAGAGTTTTAATGTTGCATTGAAAATGTGTCTGAATGAGATGGTAAAAGGACTGAATAATGGATCTGATTTAAGATTTATCACGCATTAAGTAGGTCCAGGTCATTCTACTATAATCATCCACGATGGTTAGAAAATACTTAGAACTATCCAAAGAAGGAACATAGTATGGTCCCCAAATGTCACAATGGATGAGATCAAACATATTAGAGACCTTAGTTTCACTGAGTGGGAAATGCAACCTGTGTTGTTTAACAATAGGGCATATACTACAATGTAAATCTTTGTTGACATTGATGGTAGGAACTATCTTTTGTAACAATGATAATTTTGAAGTATGAACATGTCCCAAACAACAATGTCAAATGTCTATATCTGAGATGAAATTTGTATTATTCAAGGAGCTACAAGCAGTGTAATCTGCTTTATTACATTTCAAAGAAGAAATAAACTGTTCAGAAGAAGAGACAACAGAACTAGAAAGAACATATTTAACATTCAGAAGTGTTTTAAGTTGTTGAACTGAGGGCTAATTATGAAGTTGATGACCAGGTTGTTGAAGGTGATACAGTCCACTCTCAAGATTGCCTACCCCAATCGGCTTCCATGTCGAAAGATACTGAATAAAGCAAGAATGATGTATGAATAATAAGCAGCAATTATGTTTAAGGGCCAAGTTACTGGCAGAAATTAAGTTGAATTTGAAGCATGGCACAACAAGCACATTTGACAGCACTAAATCATCAGACTGTGCCAATATGTGTAACTGGAACACTATCACCATTAGGTAACCTCACAAAGGCATTAACAGCAGCCATCACAGTGGTCAAGCGTATGACAGAACAAACAATGTGTTATGAGGCTCCTGTATCTATGATCCATTTGTTTCTGATTGCAGAATCATTGAAACACATACGATTACCTGAAAATGCAAAAGCATCAGGAATTGAAGATGATGCTTCCTGAGATGGATGAGTAGCTTGCTAATTAGAGTGTGCTAATTGACCTTGCAACTTTGGTATCAACACAGAAAGGATTTGCTGACACTGACTTAGTGTAATGGTGAGATGTGAAAGAGACTTCAGTAGTTCTGTATTGTTACGGTGAGATATCTGCTCAACAATATTAACAACAATAGTGTTTCCTTTACCAAATCTGTGACCAGGGGGATATCCTATCAACTTGAAACATGTGTTCTTAAGGTGGCCTAGCATCCCACAGTAATTGTACATAGGCCTGTCTTTCTTCTGAAATGAAGTAGATCTCTGATTGCCAAATGGCTTCTGCATCATTTTGCTGGCAAAAGCTGCAACATCAAAATTTTATTGCTTCTTCGTAATGACTTCCTTCTACCTCTCATCTTGCAAAATTAATGCAAAAACTTTGTTCAATGATGGCAATGGATCCATCAACAATATCTAACTTCTAATAGCAGAAAATTGTCCATCTAATCCCATAAGGAATTGCATAACTTGATCTTCTCCCCTGCAGTTAGTGTTAGCAACATTTGGTCTATAGTTATCTAATTCTTCCCAAAGACCTTTGAAACGATTGAAGTATGAATTAACTAAAGTATTTGCTTGTGAAATTGAAGCAATCTGCTTCTTCAATTCATAAACACGAGGACCATTGCTTTGACTATAGTGATCCCAAAGCTCAATCCATATTTTCCTTGCTGTATCCTTGTGCATCACGCTAGGATGCAGCTCTTTTGGAATGGAATTGATAATCCAAGAAGAAACCACGTGATTACATCTCCTTCACACACTGTAAAGAGGATCATCAGAACTAGGTATGACAATAGATCCGTCTATGAACCCTTCCTTGTTTTTGACGCTGAGTGTCATCGTCGCTGCACGACTCCATGTCGCATAATTGTCCTCACCAAGCACGACAGAGATGAGTTGCATCCCTGTGTTATCACCATAATAAAGGTAATACGGACTGCTTGGATCACTCATCAACCGACTGACCAGGAAAGCTACATCATCAGCAATAGCTTCTTCAGCTGATGACTCGTTGGATGAATTTACCTGATCACATTGATCTCGAACCTCTGCCTGAACACTAAAATTCGTCATTCCAGGAAAAGATCACTGCTCTGATATCATGATAAGTTGTAGAGGAAAGTGAAGAAAAAGGAAATGGCAGGAAGAAAGAAACAATTTAACTGAGGAATGAAAATTGAATTAGTAAACTCAAAATACATGAGCCTATTTATAGACTCACTCTGAAAGAGTAGAAAAGACATAAATAACCTTCCACAAATATCTACAAACTCGACTCCAATACGGGCCTTGAACTACTTACGATGTCATCACATTACCTAAAATCTCGACTACAGTATACTGTTACTACCTTCTTGACATTCGGTTACCAATAATGTGAACATTTGTGTTGAAGGACAGAGAAGAATTTTGGCATGTTATTTTGAACGCTTTTCATTAAATTATGTACGGTAGACAATTTTTATATTCCATCCTAGAAAGAGAATTTCCCTCAAATTTTCCTTAATCATTTAGGGTATGTTAAACCCCAAAAAACAATATATAAAATAGAGGTGTATCTCGTTCAATACTGTTCAATATAACAAAATAGACATGTATCAGGTACTAAACATAAGAGGTTAAATTATAATCCTACGATTTGATCTTGTTTCTTCCTTAATGTTGCTATCATTAGATGATTAATAATTCTTTCGTAAAGGCTTCATCGAGAGAGATTTACATCATACTTTCATTTGCAAATTATTCTATTTTTACTATAGAATAAGATGATCAAGTCTTAATATGATATTATAATTCAATAAATTCAGTAGAACAATTCGATCTATTCGATCTGACTAAAACTCAAACAAACACAGAAATTTCAAGATTTATGTACTTAAAATGAAACACCATCTTATAGGAGATTGTTAAATTAAATATCCCATATGTAATATATATGCAATAAATAAGAATTTGGACTACTTTCTTTAACAAGATTAACCTTTTAAATAAAAATTAATATCAATAGTCACACAATTCTTTAATCTATTTGGTCTGACCAAGGACAATGTTCTTGTACGTTAAAACACATGATTTATCGACAAACTTGCATGAAGTCCAATTGACATACACATATTTTTCATTTTATTTCTGTTTAAATTGGGGGCATAATCATTAATAATTCGACTAGGATTAACAATTGCAACTTTTAGAGGAGATTCAGCTTATGTAATGAAGCTAATCAAAATGAGGGTTGAAGTCATGCCTAAAAAAGAGGCAACACATGTTAAATACAGGGGCCCATGTGTTGCTTATTGTTTATTTTTGTTTACTCAGAATTGTACACGATCGACTCCATGGTGATTTATTTGTACAACATATCATATGCAAATTAATGCACATTATACACTTGAATTGGGACTTCTAAATCGTCATTCAAGATAAAGAAGACGAAGAAGATCAATTTAAATTAGACGAGATTACATATTGTTTAAAAAAAAATTAATTATATTACCATCACAAAATTTACTTACTACACTACATTATAATCACATCGCAATTAAAATATAATTTTAATAAACAAATTTACAAATATACTCCTAATCCAATAAAAACCAAAAATGAAAAAAAAAAAAAAAAATTAAAGTATTGTGGTGTATCATCCCAATATTACTCCTCGTTTTTTTCATTCTTTCAATCCATTGTGAAAATTTTCATTATGATAAAAAGAGTTTCTAAAACTATTTTTTTTCTTAATTTTTTTTTTCAAAGAAGGAGAAGATAAAGAAGAAGGGGGGAGATAAACCCTATAGAGAAACCGTGCCTGCAGTGGGTGTCGTTATAGTGTTAGGAGTTATCGGTGAAACTGTAGTGCTAGATGGTGGAGAATTAGTGGTTCTCGATGGTGTTATCGTGGTTGCTCCGCCTCCAATTGTGGCTGCAACGTTGACTTGAAATTTCATTCCACAACCGCAATGATCAGGGACACCATAAATGAAGCAATGCTTTCCGTCTGTCTAAGTGTAATTGAGGAAGCACCACTACTGTCTGTAGTAATAGAGTTTCCAGTAGTCCATGAGGTGTAGTCTTTTTCACTTACTTCATCCACTGTATACCCACTTGGATAGTTGAGTATTGAAGATTCATTAACCCGAAATCATTATAATATATTGAGTACATAGTAATGGTTCATTATCCCAAAACTCTAATTACGTAAATTTACTTAAGGTTATTTAAGTAAAAATGAAAAATGTGGTGCTCTTGATAAAATTTGTAGGGGGTAATATAAAATTTGCATCCTAATTGCGATTCAATATATAAGAACGAACTCACAATATTCTTTTGAATATAATAGAAATGAATAAATAAAATAAATATTTATCACATATATTTCTCTTAGTGTTCTAAAAAGCTCGCTTAAGCGGCGCTTAGGCTCTGTCTAGGCTCGAAACTCAGACAAAATGTATCGCTTCGCACTTGGGTGCTTTTTTTTTTTTTCTAATTCTTAAACGACTAGATTTTTTTTCTTCCACACTTTCATATTTCTTAGGCGCTCTTTATTAATTTTTTTTCTTTTTTGAAAAAAATAGTTCTTTTATTTGACTTTAATTTCTAGTTTTAAAAGACTTTATATATACAAAAATCAAAAATGATTTTATCTAATAAAGAGATAAATAAAATTTAAAATACAGTATTATTTACATTATATAATTGTGATTTTAAGACTCATTATTTAATTGAAAACTTCAAAAGCATATATAAAGTTCCTATAAATTTATATGACTTGTTTAGTTGAAATTTGAAAGTATGAAAAATGGTCTAATTTTCGAAAACTTGAAAACTGTATAATTGACTAATTATAAAAATTATTAAATAAATATAGTATTTTACAATTTTAGATGTTTAACCTGTCTCATTTTAATTATTAAATGATTTTTAGAATTATTAAGAATTTAAAATAATATTAAAAATAAGTAAACGCTTCGCTTAAGCTCGTAAAGTTTGAAGTTTCGGCTCCACATCTAACAATGCTTTACTCTTTTAGAATACTGATTTCTCCCAAAAAATAGATGAGCAGTACTGCATACAATGAAACTAGAAGTACTACAAATCACTTATTGTCGTTTGCTTGAGTGTGAATTAAGTATTACTATATATATATATATACGATCGGTGATTGCGTATGTAAATATAAGGTTTTTTTCTCTTTAATTGTACATATTCTTTGTTTATGGAGCTATTGATCATGGACGTTATCACTATCTCCAATTTTTTTCTTTCGCATTTTCTCTATATTGACTTCTTATGATGATCACAAAATGGATTGATAAGTCACACAACTGTGTTACATAAGAACTCGTATGTTCAAATACATACGTCCAAACCGAATATAATGTATAAATTCGCTAATAGAATATTTGGTTAAACCTTAAAAGTACTTATATCAGTGATAGTTGTCCATGTTTTATTTCTAATGAAAGATGAACACAGTTGTATTTTGCTACTGACAACAAACTTGACTTATTAAAGTGCTACTTACAATCTCAAGTGTTAAGCAATAAATCCCATATCGATTAAATAGCGAAATATAAACTAACATATAAGAGTTTGGACGATTCCTCATAATAAGGTTGACCTTTTAATATGGAATCATAAGTCTTAACATCGAGTGTTTTTTCTGCCTTTCTTCATGCTGTGCAATTCACTTCTCGAATGAATCATTTGAGAATATGAAAAGAGGTAGGTTTTTTTTTTTTTGGGCTGTTGGTGAATAAGTAACCTCGGCCTTGAGGGAGACTTGGTTCTGTTTTGTGATTTCTGGCAAAATGGTGGTAGTGAACTTGTAAAAACAAACGTTGTGCTAGTGCTATGAGCTTTCTTTTTTTTTTTTTTTTGGTGGGGGGTTAGGGGGATGGAGACCCAATTTGGTTGAACCACGGTCAAACAAATCTCTTGTATTCTGCATTCTTTATAATTTCTACACTTGCCCTTTTGTGTTTCTGAGTTCTTTTTCTTAAATCTGGGCCAGGGTTTAACATCAAACCTCCTTTTATTTAGAAAAGCATCATAAGATAAACTAAACCACCTCTAATAATCTCAATTGTTAATACCAGTGGAATTAGTAATGATTGTGTCTCCCAATGAAAAGAGAAAAATATGAAAAGAACATGGAAAACAGATTAGAATTATGAAATTGTACTTGTAACTTTCAATCTTGAAGATCTTTTTTACTTCTAACTTCAATCTTCTTCTTCTTCTTCTTCTTCTTATAACCTAACTTTTCAATTTTAACAATATTTTCATTTGTAATTACAGTTTTGCCATAACATTTATTTCTCAATCTTCTACCGCAAATTAAGCTAGAATATCAAGTGTTGATAAATCGTGTTATAAACAAATACAACCCTGAAATGAAGAGATTTGTGTAGCTTTTATGTTTTAAGTATTGCAAGAAAATAATGTAAATAATAACATATATATATATATACACGAGAATAATATGACAATATTTCCGCATATTTTAACACTGCTTTAAGGTATTACAAGAACTTGGGTTTGCTAGTCGGGTCGACCCGCTTCAAGAATAGTGTGGCAATTGAAATGCAATAATTTGTAACTATAAAACTTACTTTTACAGCTAAAATCTTTTGAGCTATCATATAAAGATAGGAATATTATGGAAAAAAAAAAAGATCAAATTGTTGGACTACGATTTAACTAATGTAGTACCTTAGATACATGTCTAGTATGCTAATTGAAAACCACTGAACAAAATTGAACTCTTTTAATATTTTTCCTGGTCGAACATCAGCTGAATGATTAATAACCTTTTTGTATTTTTCTATCATGACTGTAAAAATAATTACAAGCCAAATCTTATGATCATACAGAAGACTGAAATTTTATTGATTGATTGTTTTTGTCACAACTTTTCTTCATGGTGAAACTTGATTTGCTTAGCAATGAAATCTTCAATGGCTCTCTGAAACTCCTCATTACTCAGTTCATCAACCATGACAGTCTCAGCCGGAACCTCGCCAGGGTTCACAACTTTCCGGCACTTATCCGTCTCCGATGGCCTGAGTTTCTTTTCGCAATTACCCTCTCTACTTTCTTCTTTCGTCCAAGTCTCCGACTGACTCTTCCGATGAATATTTATTCTCACTTCGTAAATGCTTTGTTTATCTTGGTACACAATTTCCTCCGGTTCTGGAGCCTGAGAAACACATTCTTGAATGAATTGCGTACTGTCATCACTGTTCATGATAAATTCTTCGTAGAATTCCATGTGGGTTTCATTTCTTTTACGAGAATATTGTGGAAAGAGAAGGCCGGACTTGAAGAGAAGAGTTAAAACAATTATATTGCTGAAAAGGAAAATAAAGAGAGGACTGACGACGAAGGTTACAAATTTCGAGAAGTACTGGCCGTACATTTTGATGGCAAATAGCAAGCGAGTTGAGACCCACGAGATGGAAGTGAGAATCAGATAGAGCTCTAATATACGAAAAAGCTTTCGAAGGTGATGGAATCGCTGCATTGTGTTCGACTTCATAGGGTTCAAATAATCAAACTCGAAAACGTTCATTGTCGATTTGTAGTATTCAAAGGTTAAGAAGGATTGGAAAAGTGAATTTGATAGAGCTGGGAAGATTTTTGAGAGTGAGATGAGGAGGATAGCTGTCAGCTCTTTGTCGATGTCGCTTTTGTTTTCTACTTTTTGAGAGGAGAGATTTAATTTTGGCTTCTATTTAATTGTGTGAACCGGTTGAGTCCCCAGCTATATATTTTTTTTTTCATTTTTTTACTCATTTTCAATTACACATTTTTCAATAAAATAATATTTTTCATCATATTAATAATTTTTCCTTCTTTTTCAACCACATATTTTCCATCAATATATTATTTCAAATTACATTCTTCCAAAATAATGTGGCTCAAACACACCCTGAATAAGACTACTTTTACACCCAGATGTGTACATTTTGGTTGACATTTCTTACGTGTCAAAAATATAAATCAAGGTGTACAAAAAGCATGACTCGAATTGCTTCCAGAAATCGATTGGATTGGGTTGACTTCGTAGAAATGTCGAAATGACTCACATTTTTTATGGATCACATCAAGTCAATTCTTATAAAAACTTATCAAATTGACAGACGTTGTGACTTGAAATTTAAACGAGCGCACAATTCGTTTTTTCAATGAGCTACATTAAGGTTGGCTCATACAACGAATGCGAGCTCAATACAGATCATTTTAAATAAAGATAAAATCTATAGTTTCTTGTGAACTTGCACCATCTCCTCGCATAATTGTACTATTTCTATGTACAAAATAATACGGTTCATATAGTCGATTGTTAGCAAATTAAAGTGAAGCAAGTTGTAAAAACTTTTAACCTTTAAAAAAACTTCGAGGCAATTATTTGTGTAAACTATGCCCCTATTTGTTGCAGATAAAATCATATTTTTAGTATATTTTGAAAAAAATTATTGAATGTGTGGTTGAAAACACTATGCTCCTATTTGTTGCAGATAAAATCAGATTTTTAGTATATTTGGAAAAAGTAATTGATTGTATTGTTGAAAAGTTGAAAGCTCACGAAATATGTGCTTAAAATTAATTTTGGATTTTGACTTATATTAAAATTTATATTTTAACTTTCGCCCAACAGGCTATATATTCCCTTTTGTAATTTAAATCCATATGTTGTGTTTCCTTTAATTTTTCATTTTATTTTTGTGTCAGTTCAGTCAAATATTGAGATGGTCCAATATAATTTTGTCAGGAGGGTTAGTACATGAGCCTTTATGGGATCATATGCATTTATTTCTGCTCTTTTAGCTAGTTGAGGGAGCAATGAAACACCTGGGAAATGATGCATAGAATGGAACAGTGAACATAGATTTTGTATGTCATATGTAATACCACGTGTTGAAAAGTAACGTAATTTAGCACGCACTAGTCTAGCTAGTAATTAATGTTCATTTTAATAGGAACCCTGCTACATTGTCAAGGCCCGATCCTGCCACATTGTCAAGGCCACAAGGGCCCCTGGCAGTGACAAGGGGGCCCACCTATCACGAGGGACCACCTGAGTCCATGTCGTCCGGACAAAATAGAAAAACCCTTTTAATAGTTCAATGAAGTTGTAATGTATTTTTTCTGGACAAGTCCATGTGATAGTGACCTTTCACTGTCATCTAAACTGGTGTTAAACATCGTTCGTGCTAAATAACATTACTCATGTTGAAAATATTGTTAATCACTCAAGTAACACTAAATTATATGTTAATTGCTGATTTATTTTGTTTTATATATCAATGAAGCTTATTTTTCCCTTAATTTTCGCACTAACTTGTGTTTGAGTAGGTCTTCAATGCTTGATACTATGTTTGAATGTTGGACAGATAAGCATGTTTAGAAAAAACTGTAAAACGTGACAATTAGAGTGCGCTTGATTGTCAATATTTTTCACAAAAAATGTCTTTTTTTATTCGAATTCATACTTTTGTATTGTTTGATTGACATATTTTTTTCATAAAAAACAATTTTTTACTTTTGATCATGTGATCATATTTTTCTCAAAATCAAGGAAAATAATTTTTTAGGGATAGTAGAATATTATTTTTTCAAGGAATTCACTCTCTCTTTTTCTCTCTTATCTTTCAACTCTCTCTCTCTCTCATCTACCCACCAATAAAAAATAGACAAGTATAATATTTTTTATAGGTTGAAAACTAAAACAATTTAAATACAGTTAATTAATAATTTCTATACAAATAAGTTCTAAACAATTGAATTGTTTAGAATTTATTTTCTTTTCATACAAATTTCATACTCATAATCAAACGCACCCTTATAATAATATTCGACTTTGTAAAGAAATCTACAAATCATGCAGAAAACAAGTACTCAAGTTGTAGTTGTTTACCTAATGAAGTGACAATATGATGGGTACAAATTAAATACGTTGGTTAAAAGTAAAAAGATAAAAAATGAAAAAGGGTTTTTAATCACCTAGTTTTAGAAACTTTTGAGTGGCTGGATTTCCATGTTTAAATTTCATTACAATTTATTTCAATAAACGTGTATGTTAAAAATCGTATGTATTCAGCGAAAGTGATTGATTTGACATGACATTTTGTAATGAGGAAAAAAGCTCAATCAAATTTACTAAAGTTCGAAAGTTCAAACCTAACAATCACACAAGTTCAAAAGAAAACGATTCTAACATGAATAAAACATCGGATAGTTTCTCAATAATCTCTCCGAATTTATGTCTTTATACGAATTCTGTCAATAGTGAAAACTCAATCACGTCACGTGTTGAACATTACCCGTTAAATCTGGATCAACCAACCTAGGGAATAGGCGAGCTTGTGGACTCTGTAATCTGAAGAATTTGTAAACTTTAATGGATAGTCCTATTCGTCAATTTTTTTACCATACTCATAGCATCCGATTCATGACCCCTACCAGCTTTAAATGTTGCTCTGACCAACCGTCACCTCATAGAGTGACGACTTCGGCCTTGAATTTTTTTTTAAATATATAATATATGTAGGGTTCTGCTTCAATTCTAAGAATACGTTTGATAACCCTTTTTTCCACTTCTGCCATATTTGATGGTACTTTTTTTTTTTTTCTAAGAATTAGTTTTCTACATTTGCCACCTTTCTCGGTTTTAGTTGAATTTCAATTCCCATTCATCCATCCTTTTTTTTTTTTTTTGGCAATATAAACAAATTATATGCCCAATTGTAAAAAAAAAAAAAGTATCCATTTAATTGACAATTTTCATATAAAACAAAGTCAAACAAATATCAAAAAATTTCTAATTTTTTTTTTTTTTT
>CAIGRB010174612.1:0-13782 GCA_903798255.1 Fraxinus quadrangulata
CAAGCCCATTGACATTTCAAATTAAGGCCTAATTAATTCTAATGCCCAATTAAATTAATGATTGCTTTCAAGTCTTCAATTTTTTCATAAAATGCAAGTTAGTCCTTGGAACATATTTATTTGTGCAGTCCCTGTCAATTTAGTCCCCGTACTTTAGATTTTACCATTTTTTTGGCTATTTTACATTCTTTTCTCTAATTTTTCATCAAACATAAACTCTTACCTACAAAATGTATTATAACATAAATTAGATAGAATTTTATCCAAATGACAATAAAATATCATGATTTATGACATCGAATAAGTGTAGAAACTACACTTATCATACACTTAAATAAGCACACGACATATCTAACGAACATATAAATCACATATTTATATGAAATCTGGGTTTTTGTGTTGTTACAATAATGCATCTAGCAATTGTTTTTTTTTTCATGTATGCTATTGCTTCTTCAGAACTGTAGCAGCATTTGCACCCTGTCCGTTGAGGATAACCGCAACAGTCCAACTTATACGGTCCTCGTCCGCTCCATCCTCCACTATCTCCGCCCCAACCACAATCCACCGCCACCATTATGATCTTTATCATTAGCTGCATCTACACATAAATCATGGGCAAATATAAGTTGTTATAAAAGCTATAAAGCTTGTAAGATATTTCAATTATCCATAATAATAATGAAAAATTCCATTTTTATGTACTAACCATTTTTATTGTCTTGAGATGTATCTATTGCAGTTAGCAACGGATTCAGTACATGACGAGAGGATGCGGTCGCGTGTGCTGGGTTCGCCGGAATAGTGACCGGCACTGGCAGAAGGAAGAAGGAGACCGGTGCGAGGGTTTGACTTCCTTTTTTTTTTTTAGTTAGGCCTTTTGCCTTTTGGTTTGGTTGAAATTATAATTCATTTTAGTTGGGCCTTTGTTTTTTAATTGACCAGGCCTAAATCTAATGTACAATTATATATATGGTCAAGGTCCGTTTCCAAAATCACAGGTCTATTTTCATTTTCCTCAAATCAATTCCACCAACACCGCCAGTTTTTCTTGGTGACTCCTCCACTTCCTGGCCTGCTGCAGCCTGCCGTGCCGGTGCCGGATAACGTTGACGAGTCGTCGGACCGAACGACTCGAGTCCGGAAGGTCAGAATTTGAATTTTTTAGAACTTTCTACCATCATGACCGTGAGCCCGTGAGTCTTTCTAACTTTTTCTCTCTTTTTTATGGTTTTGGTGTTATTTTTTTTTATCCTAGAGTTATGGCTATCTTAGGAATCATGATTTGTGTTCTATGAGTTAATTGGCATTTGGCATTGAAATGAGAATTGTGATTTGTGAATATGTGAATTTGTACTTTCGGATAAATAACTTATGTTGCACTATCATTGAATTATGGATTGTAAGTTATCATTTATGAGTTTTGATTTCAGATCTGGGAATTAGGATAAGTGAAATAAATCAATTGAGAAGATGTTGGGCTCAATTCAACAATATGTACTCTGTTTTTTAATCAATTGTAATTGAAACATAAATTGGGACATTTTGCAATTGTAGATTATGGGACGATTTTTTTAACCGAAACGGAAGTCAATAGCTGTTTCTTCCAATTCTAGTGGTGTATCTAGTCTTGCCACTGCTTCTAGTCAAGAACATGATATGTTAAATAATACGAAAAAGTCTCAGGCTCAATTTAATATAGATGATCTTGTATCTGATCTAGGGAAACTTCTCCCTATTGAGTCATATGATCCTAATATCAGATATGATGTTAGAATGACATACTTAGAGAAAGGTCATTGTCAACTACATGGACAAGACTTTCTAAGAAGACCGATGGAAAGTGATAACAGGTATTTTCGAAAAGAATGGTTCGCTGAATTTGATTGGTTGGAGTACTGTGTAGAAAAGGATGAGACGTATTTTTTTTATTGTTATTTGTTCAAACCAGATAGAGGGGGTCAAGGTGGTGGACACATATTTACTAAGATCGGCTTTATGGATTGGAAGTGCAAAAAGACATTGAAAATCATGTCGGTCTCTTTGATAGTGCTCATAATCAATCTTTCGTAAAGTGTACCAACTTGATGAATCAAAAGTAAAGTATCTCCTACATTATTTCTAGCCAAAGTAGTAGTAAAAAAAAGTTATAGGACGAGGTTGACTGTGGTACTAGATTGTACTAGATTCATCTTGATGCAATGATTGGCATTTCGTGGCCATGATGAATCAAAATAGTCTCTTAATAGAGGAAATCTAATTGAGCTAATAGACATGTATGCATTCATTGTGATGAAGTTAAACAAGTAGTATTTAGTAATGCTTTTGGAAATGACCAAATAACTTTACCAAACATCCAAAAGGATTTGGTTAATTGTTGTGCCATAGAGACAACAAGGGCTATTATCAATGAGATGGGTGGTTCTTTATTTCTAATTTTAGTTGATGAGGCTCGTGATAATTGTATAAAAGAACAAATGGCAGTTGTTTCGAGGTTTGTTGAAAAAAGTTGTCAAGTGAACGAACGTTTTTGGGCATTTCCCATGTCACTGATACTTGTTCCCAATCACTAAAGAATGCCATTGATGCATTATTTTCTACACATGGGTTGAGCATATCTACTTTGAGAAGTCAATTTTGTAATGGAGCAAGCAATATGTCGGGGAGTTCAATGGCTTAAAACCTTTAATTTTAATAGAGAACCCATATGCTATGTACGTTCATTACTTTGCTCATTAACTTCGGTTGACAGTTCTTTCAATGGCACATAGGAATGATTTGTTTGGTGATTTATTTAACATGCTTGCTATTATTGTGAATTTGGTTGGTGCATCATGTAAGCGTGCGGATACTCTTCGAGTAAGTTATCATTCTGATATTTTGGAGAAGCTTAATATTGAAAAACTTTATGGTGGAAGCGGTAAGTTTCAAGAAATGAGTTTGGCACGCCTAAATGATACTAGATGGGGCTATATCTGCTGACATTACTCGTGTTACTAATATGTTTAATGCTATCATAGATAATCTTAAGGATATACCAGAAGATGGTATAAATTCAGATCAGAGATTGATGGTAACAAGACAGATGAATACTATGCAATATTTTGAGTTTGTGTTCAGTCTCCACTTTATGTTTGAAATTTTTGCAATTACAGACGACCTTTCACAAGCCTTATAGAAGAAGGATCAGGATATTCAAAATGTTATAAGGTTATTGAATTTATGTAAGTATGCATTGCAGAACATAAAAGACAATGGTTTGGATAATTTGTTGAGTAGGATGATTGAGTTTTGTCTTGATAGACATATTTAGTGCCCAATATGGAGGATATTATAGTATTGAGAGGTTGACCTAGGTGTACAACACAGTAGGTGACTTAATATCATCGCTTTTATGTCGATTAGTATTGTCATACAATAGATTCAATCTTATAAGAGTTGAATGATCGTTTTCCATATACAACTACTGAGCTTCTTACTTGCATTTCGTGTTTAAGTCCTAGAGATTCCTTTGCAGCTATTGGTACGGTTAAATTGCTACGTCTTGCTCAGTTCTATCATCTGGACTTCAATACTGAAGTTTATTTATTACTTTGACCTCAACTTGACAAGTTTCTTATACTTTTGAGAATGGATGAAACTTTCTTTAACCTTAATTACATATCTTGTGAAGCTCAGAAGTTTGTTAAAATAGGAAGTTCTTGTTATTTTTCATTAGTTTATAGGCTGATCACCTTGATTTTGATATTACACGTGGGAATTACAAGTGTTGAAAGGGTATTCTCTGCTATGAATTTAATCAAGAGTGTCTTGCGCAACAAAATGAAAAATGACTGGTTGAATGACAATTTGGTGGTTTACATAGAGAAAGAGATTTCTAGAAAAATTGAGAATAAGACAATATTACAACGTTTTCAAAATATGAGATCTCGTAGAATGCAGTTGTCTAACTTTACAGTTACTGAGCAAGAATGTATCGTATTGGTGATATATATATTGATGGGTGATTTATAGATTTAGTATTGTGATTTAGGTGATATATTGTTATATTATTATTCTTATAGTCATCATTCTCTCCCTCTATCTTGTATTTCATAAACGATTTCGCTATTGCGGTCATTGACAGTTGACGATCGTCGACCGCTCTAGTTGAACATAATTCCTGGATTTGCCACTGACTGCAGTAGTTGACAAAATAAATATATAGACCAACAAAAAGGAGAGACAATAACGGTGTCTTTGATTGCATTTATTTTACGTGGAAAATCCACCTAAATTCCTATTTTGGAGTGTATGATTGCTATTTTTTTCCGCTGAATTTTATAACTTTTGAAAATATACTTAATTTTCTTCAAAAAAGGTAAATATTTTATTTTCTAGGAGATATTTTTCATACCAATCAAACACACTCTAAAAGTTTTCGATGTCATTTTTTAAGAAATAACTTCTTACTAAATGTGAAAAGGAAGATTTTGAGGATGGAAATCTTAGTATTTCCCGTGGTTCTATTTATAGTGGTTTGGTTTCTTTCTAATGAATAATAAAATTGTCTCATCTCAAGGCAGTTTGCAGTTGAGGGTTTTGAGTATATTTCAATATCTTATCTAATAAGAAGATGCGATTTGAACTCTCTTCGCTATAAATTGTTGAATTTTAATCGGTGCAATCTTATTGTGAGGCTTTTTGGATTATTGTCAAAATTTGATCTCACATAAGTGTTATTATTCTGGTCTCTTCAATACACTAGGTCACGAGCATAACTATCACCTTAATTATGATAGATTTTGGGGTGTTTTTGGTAGTAAGGAATTATGCATATTAAGATAAGATTTATCGAGTTAATCTTTGGTATAGACTAAATACTTGGAGTAATTTAATTCGTATTTGTAGGGAGAGTAAGGGATAAGGATGGATTAAGCGTTTCCATTTGCATAAATAATGTAATACACAAACTAAGTCCCTATTTGGTCCTATTTTTTAAAAATCATTTTTTCAAAACTTATTTTTAATCACATTTTATGTGACTCATAATTTTATTCACTTTTGATCATAAATTTCATCAACTTTTAATAAAATTTACTAAAATATGATTTTTATCGAAACCAAAGAGAGGGCTAAGTCTTGTTTGACAACCATTAAAATGAGATTTTTCCATAGAAAGTATGTTTTGGAATAGTGATTTTTGGAAAATGTATAGTTAAATAGTAGAATTTATTTTTTGGATTTACGTACAGAATATTTTATTATGAGAATGTGCGATTGAAAATAAGTTTGAGAAAAAAATAAATTATAATAATGATTGTCAAACGGGGGCTAAACATAGTACATTTTTGTGTACACATTTTTTATAGAATAAATAATAACAATCCCTCTTAATTTACCTCTTTGATTATTATACAACTTAAGACCATCCACCGCATAGTTATCCATCTTAATGCAGAATCGTGTAATAAACTAACCTTAGAAGACTCGACAACTATGTTCTGACTATGTGTTGATATAAACCACATAGTTTGCGTGTCAAATTTTGTTTTTTGCTTTGTATGTTTGGCATGGTCATCTTAGAACTATGTAGTTATATAAATATTTCTATTTTCAGCATCTAGCAGAAGCTATAATCCAAATTAATAATCAAAACTTGGCGTTGGGCTATCTCACTTCTTAATTGTGGGAATTTTGTTTTGAAATATTGAAATTTGGTTGTGATAAAACCAAAACTTGGAAAAAATGATTTTTGTGTCAACTTCAGCTAAATATTCGGACTTGATCCGATGATCAAATTACAAAAGTAAATATACCAACTTGTTCTACTCGTCGAGTAGATCGTTGTGGTATATTTGTAATCTCAAAATCAATTCCAGATGAATGAGAAATTGCGGTCCAAAGTTTGGAAAAAAATAGAGGAAACTGTCTGGAAAATTGACTAAAATTGTTGCTAGCTTATGGTTAGACTATCACTCGAGCGACAAACTAGCAAAAAAATCACTATTTTTATTGCTCGAGCGAGGCGATGGCGATAGGTTAGCGAAGTGAATAGTGCGACTTTTGGCAAGAGTTGTTGAGCTTAGAGCACGACATTTCATTCACAACCCCTCATCCCCTATATATATGACCCCTCGGACGTCACTTTTGCATCCCATATCATATGTGCATTGTGCATTCATAAAATATCTTGCAAAAACTCTCTCAAATTCATTCCAAAATCGTTTTTCTTTGTAGAGAGGGAATTTCGTCACGTTCGCCGTTGTCTTGTGGTTTGAAGTGCTGCTACCATAAGAATTGAATCCGTTGTATCTTGGGAGACAAGTGCCGACAACTGTGACCACCGTGGTGGGGCAATAATACCTTAAGGAGAAAGTGCCATTACTTATCTCGGATTATCATTTTCTTCTTCTTCTTCTTACTTCTTGGCTGCATTTTTAGTTTTTTTTTTCATACTACATTTTTCAACCCCCCTTTCCCCCACACACATATATATAGTTTAGTCACGCTCCTACGGATTAAACTTTTTTTGTTTGATTACATAAACAACTGTTTCTCGCTATTATATACACCCAGAACAACAATCTTAAGACAATATTACGTCTATTGTTGTTTGTTGTTTTCAAACCTGTATTTGTCATTTTTGGAATAGTCTTCGTGCACTATTCTTTTTTCTTTTCTTGTTGCTGCGCTAATCTTCTATTTAAGTAACAGAAATGAGTACCGTATAGGCTACCTCGAGTCAACATGGTACGAACAATGTGGTTCCGCATATGGCAATACCATTACAAAATACTGCGATACCACATGGGGAGAAGTCGGAAAAGTTTGGAAGCGTAGATTTCAAGAGATGGCAACAAAAGATGTTCTATCTTACTACACTCAATTTGGCAAAATTTCCAAAGGAGACTCCGCTAGCCATACAAGAAGGAGAGAATAATCGTGAATCGATTATCACTTTGGAAGCATTTTGATTTTCTATGCAAGAACTATATCCTTAATGGATTTGAGAATACACTTTATATAGTGTATAGTTCGAAGGACTCGGCCAAAGATCTATAGAATTCATTGAAAAAGAAGTATAAGACCGAGGACGCCGGAACAAAGCAATTTATAGTCGACAAGTTTTTGGACTATAAAATGGTGGATTCCAAAACAGTGATCAACCAAGTGCAAGAACTTCAAGTTCTATTGCATGATATCCATGCCAAAAAGATGAAATTGAGCGAATCCTTCTAAGTTGCTGCCATTTTTGAAAAGCTCTCTCCTATGTAGAGAGACTTCAAAAACTATCTCAAGTATAAATGTAAGGAAATGAACTTGGAAGAGTCGATTGTCTACTTGAGGATCGAAGAAGACAATAGAAAATCTGAAAGAAGGCCTATTGTCCAACTTGGAGCAAACTTTGTTGAAATCAACTCAAAGACTATCACAAGAAGTGAAAGTTCTCCGGTGAGGCACCACGTAGAGATAACTCCAAGAAAGCCAAAAAAGTTTAAGGGAAACCGCTATAACTTATGAATCAAAGTTTAATTCCGGAGCTTAAAATTGATCCTAGTAATAAATGCGAAGTGTGTGTTGAAGCAAAATTGGCTAAAACACCATTCTCTTTGATTCAAAAGAACACTATACCTTTAGAGTTAATACATAGCGATATATGTACTTTGAAATATGTTCAAACTAAAGGTGGTAAGAAATACTTCGTGACTTTCATCGACGACTGTACAATGTATTGTTATGTCTTTCTTTTGAGAGATAAAGAGGAAACGTTGGAAGTCTTTAAACTATATAAGGCTGAAGTTAAAACTTAACTTGATAAACGAATAAAGAATATTCGTAGTGATAGAGAAGGTGAATACGGGGCACCGTTTGAAAAATTCTGTTTCGAACATGGAATTATTCATCAAACAATGACACCTTACTCTCCTCAATCGAATGACATTGTTGAACGCAGAAATCTAACTCTCAAAGAGATGATGAATGCAATATTGTTAAGTTCAAGCTTACCGCAGAACTTGTGGGTGGAAGCTATTATAACGACAAATAGTCTTCTTAATCGGATACCCTCATCCTCCATCTTACCAACACTTGAAATTGTGGATGTGTTTGGCTAAGGTTGAAGTACCTAAGTCTAAGTAAGTGAAAATTGGACCCAAGACAGTTGATTGCATATTTATTGGATACACCAATAATAGTAGTGCATATCATTTTCTTGTACATGAGCCTGAAATTCAAATATATATATGGGTACCATAATTGAATCAAGGAATGCAATTTTCTTTAAGAATGTGTTTCCTTGTAAAGAAAAAAACTATAAGTTCAAGCAAAAGAACTTATGATACTACAAATGGTACTTCATATGAGGAAGAAACATGGCGTAGTAAAAGGTCAAGAATATCTACTTCATTTAGCCTATAATTTCTAACTTATATGGCAAAAAATGGTCCTAAGACTTTCGATAAAGTCATGTCTACACCGGAAGCACTGCATTGGAAAGAAGCTATTAATAGTGAGATAGATTTCGTAATGCAAAACCATACTTGGGAGTTGGTTGATTTACCTCTAAAAAATAAGCCTTTAGGGTGTACATAGATTTTTAAGAAGAAACTTAAATCGGATAGATCCATTGACAAGTATAAGGCTAGACTACTCACCCATAACTAGAATCACTTCGATAAGATTGTTAATTGTGATTACAGCAATACACAACCTAGAGATTTATCAAATGGATGTGAAAACGACATTCCTAAATGGTGAGTTAGAAGAGGAGATATACATGGAACAACCCGAAGGGTTCATCTCTCCTAATCACAAACACAATGTTTGTAAACTTGTTAAGTCCTTGTATGGATTGAAACAAGCTCCTAAACAATGACACCAAAAGTTTGACAAAACGATGTTGTCAAACGGATTATTGATAAATGAGTGTGATAAGTGTATGAATATAAAACATACACCAAAAGCCTATATAATTGTGTGTCTATATGTAGATAACATATTGATAATGGTAAATAGTCACGAACTAATGCTAAACACCAAGAGAATGCTAACGAAACGTTTTGATATGAAAGATATTGGTGTTGCCGATGTGATACTAGGGATTAAAATCTCTAGAATATCGGAAGAAATTGTACTTTTACAATCTCACTACGTTGAGAAAATACTTAAGAAGTTTAATGTGTTTGAGGAAAGTCCTGTGAAAATCCCTATTAACTCAAGTATGTACTTAGTCAAAAATACTGATGAATGTATGTCACAACTAAAGTATTTACGTGTAAATGGATTTCTAAGAAGAAACTTAAATCAGATGGATCCATTGACAAATATAAGGCTAGGTTGGTTTCCAAAAGATATAGGAAAAAAGAAGAACTTGACTTCTTTGATACCTATTCACTGGTAACTAGAATCAGTTCGATAAGATTGTTAATTGCGATTACAGCAATACACAACCTAGAGATTTATCAAATGGATGTGAAAACGACATTCCTAAATGGTAAGTTAGAAGATGAGATATACATGGAACAATCCGAATGGTTCATCTCTCCTAATCACAAACACAAGGTTTGTAAACTTGTTAAGTCCTTGTATGGATTGAAACAAGCTCCTAAATAATGGCACCAAAAGTTTGACAAAACGATGTTGTCAAATGGATTCATGATAAACGAGTGTGATAAGTGTATGTATATAAAACATACACCAAATGCCTATATAATTGTATGTCTATATGTAGATGACATGTTGATAATGACAAATAGTCACGAACTATGCTAAACACCAAGAGAATGCTAATGAAACATTTTGATATGAAAGATATGGGTGTTGCTGATGTGATACTAGGGATTAAGATCACTAGAATATTGGAAGGAATTGTACTTTTACAATCTCACTACGTTGAGAAAATACTTAAGAAGTTTAACGTGTTTGAGGAAAGTCCTGTGAAAATACCTATTGACTCAAGTATGCACTTAATCAAAAATACAGATGAATGTGTCATAACTAAAGTATTCATGGGTTATAAGCAGTTTAATGTATATTATGAACTGAACTCGATTGGATATAGCATATGCTGTAAATAAATTTAGTGGATTCATAAGTAATCCAAGCTATGATCATTGGAAGGTTTTAACAATGGTTCTTAGGTACTTGAAGTATAGCTTAACTTATGGATTACATTTTACAAAATATCATGCAGTATTGGAAGGATATTGTGATGGGAATTCGATATCCAACATGAAGGATTCCAAGTCTACTAGTGGTTATGTATTTATCATAGGTGGAGCTACTGTATCATGAAAATCTACAAAACAAACGTATATAGCTCGATCAACGATAAATCTGAATTTATTGCTTTGGACAAAGCTGGAGAAGAAGCATAATGGCTTCGTAACTTTTTAGAAGATATTGCATGTTGTCCTAAGACGGCACCTGCGATTAGTATACATTGTGATAGTCAATCAGCTATTGAAAGGGCTCAAAACAACATGTATAATGGTAAGTCTAGACATCTATGTCGCAAACATAATATCATTAATCACCTAATCTCTAATAGCATCATCTCCACAGATTATGTGAAATCGAAAGAGAACATTGCGGATCTACTTACGAAAGGTTTGCCTAGAGATCAAATATGTTGCATATCGAAAAGAATGAGATTAAAGCCTACTATGCAAGGATCTTTGTAATGGTAACTCTACCTTATTGACTGGAGATCCTAAGATCTTAGTTCAAAGGGACAACAAAGTTATGAAAATTCAATGAAGCACTTAGGAAATTATTTCCTAACTCATTTCTATGATATTAAAAGTGCTTTTTGCAGAATGATTAATTATTAAGATACTATTTTAATGATTACGTCAAGTAAAGTATGTCAGAATACTCTTAATAGGAGATCACTTATGTAAGTGCGAAGTGGGGCCACTTCAATGAGAATTGCTCGAGACTATAATTCTCTAAACATTTATAAAACCAAAGGGTGGTTCAAGGCCAAAATGAATCAAGTCATGAGAACTATGAATGGAGGAAGACATCTGTGTGAGAATTGTTGTCTTGGTTTACACTAATGGTTAAATGGTTTAAGATATCAAGTTCATCAATTAGCCAAGTAAGTCTGATAGTATTTCACTAATGGAGGTTCAAAGCCAGAAGCTACCTTACCTGATGCAGTGTTTTTCCGCTCTCTCTTTACAATGCATCATAATTTCGCATTGTATATGCATGTTCGAATTTCCATTTATATGGGGGATTGTTGGAATTTGGTTTTGAAATATTGAAATTTGGTTAAGTGATAAAACCAAAATTTGGAAAAAGTGACTTTCGTGTCAACTTTGGCCAAATATTTGGACTTAATGCGATGGTCAAACTATAAAAGTAAATAGACCAACTTGTTCTAATCGTCGAGTAGATCGTCTAGTATATTTGGAATCTTAAAACCAATTCCGGATGAATGAGAAATTGCTATCCAAAGTTGAGAAGAAAATGGAGGAAGTTGTCTGAAAAATTGACTAAGGTTGTTGCTAGCTTATGGCTAGACTGTCGCTTGAGCGACAGGCTAGCGATAAGCTAGTGAAAAAGTCACTATTTTTATCGCTCGAGCGAGACGATGGAGATATGTTAGCGATAGTGAATGGTGCGACTTTTAGCAAGAGTTGTTGAGTTTGGGGCGCGACATTTCATTCACAACCCCTCATCCTCTATATATAGTACCCCTTGGACGTATCTTTTGCATCCCATACCATATGTATATTGTGCATTCATAAAATATCTTGCAAAAACTTAACCAAATTCATTCCAAAATCGTTTTTCTTTGTAGAGAGAGAATTCCATCACGTTCGCCGTTGTCTTGTGGTTTGAAGTGCTGCTACCACAAGAATTGAATCCGTTGTATCTTGGGAGACAAGTGGCGACAACTGTGAGCACCGTACAAGTTGAGTTCAGTAGAAAGAATTCAAGACATCTAAATTTCTAATATAGTCAAACTAAAATCCAATTAAAATAGATCAACTAGTAGACTTTTTTGTATGTAGAAAATTTAGTACAACTCCATTTGATTGAACTTTCGTAAAATGAACAATTTTTTAACTTGACAAGTTTACTAGTCCTCGTACAGTCGAATTTTTATTACTTTATATTGGCATAACTTTAGAAATAACTGTAGATGGTATTTCAACAAATAAACATATACATCAGAATTCATCTTGTACTCTTTGTTCATGTTCAAAGAAGCTAAATAAAGATGAACAATAAGAGTAAAGAAACAGAATTGATTAAAGAAAATTTTAGCACACCTGCTTCATCATCATGCTTGCCTTATATACACACTAAACCTATACAAGCAGATTATATATAGAATGAATATTCTATTTTACAAAACAACCTATTGCGAGTTGGCTAACTAACTATATTCTATTCAAGGACATTCCACTGTGCTGTGCATTCCACTGAGAGTTTATTATGCTGTTGGTTTATTGGTAGTGTAAACTTTAACGAATAGGAAGAAAAGAATTATAATGAGCAATTTTTACCACTGAAAAATTGATTTATTAATAAAACAGTGTGAATTGGATTATGCATGCTTGGCTAAATTTAAAAGTTGGTTTTTGAAAAACAAGTAAAACAATAAGTAAACATAAGTTTAAAAGTAACTCTACTTCTTTTTTAGCTCATGCTGAGAATAATAACTTTTATAGTAATAAGTAACTTTAAAAATTAATAAAATAAATAATTTAAAAGCATATTTTACTAATAAAATATCTACGAAACACACTGTTCTAGTTAGGATGATATTAATGAAAATAATAAAAATGGGAATGTATGCATACTTAGCCCATGTTTAGTTTAGTTGAAAATCAATTTTTTAGTAGATATTGATAAAAGTTTATGAAAAGCAGTTAAAAAGTTATACAAGTTATTTTTAAAATTTGGGGTTCCATCTTAAAAGGTCAACATTATTAAGAGGAGTAGCTCAAACCCTTATAAATTGGTCTATATTTTCATCTTTATTCGTAGTCGGATTCTATCCCTTAACATGTCCCCTCAAGATGGTGGCTCATTTGAGTAACCAATCTTGAAATCTGTGTGCTCAATTTTTTTTGAGTCTTAATAGAATCGAATCATTCGTTGGAGATTAACGAGCTCTGATACCATATTAAGATTTGAGCTTCCATCTTAAAAGGTCAACCTTATTAAGATGAGAGTCCAACCCCTTATAAATTGGTATACCATGTTAAGATTTGGGGTTCCATCTTAAAAGGTCAACCTTATTAAGAAGGTGGCACAAACTCTTATAAATTGATCTATGTATTCATCTTTATTCGATATGAGATTTTATCCCTTAACGTGCCACCTCAAGATAGTGACTCATTTGAGTAGACAAATCTTGAAATCAGTGTGCTCAATTTGTTTGAGTTTTAATCGGATCGAATTGCTCGTTGGAACTTAACATGTTCTGATATCATGTTAAGATTTTGGTTTCCATCTTAAAAAGTCAACCTTATTAAGAAGAGTAGCCCAAACTCTTATAAATTGATTTATGTTTTCATTTTTATTCGATGTATGATTCTATCCCTTAACAGTTATAGTTCTCATGAAATTTGTTGTTAAAATTAATTATTGAATTTGAATCTAAATAAGCTACTTAATCGAATTCCTTAAATTATGTTGAAAATGGATTTTTTGATTGCTGATGATTATTTAACTGTTCTGTAACATCAAAAAGGATGAAAAACCAATTACTATCAAGAAATGAGAGAAATTGAACTGAGTTTACATTTTAAGAATCCTTCCAAGCAACATATATATATA